>JASANE010014049.1:0-27910 GCA_030248225.1 Trileptium ribeirensis
CACACTTTCCATCGTTACAATCGACCTCGGCCCCTTCAACTTCATTGCTTTTGCGATGCCTCATCAATGTCGGCGTATGCTGTAACAGTGTCGCGATACGTTGTATGTTTGATGTTCTTCGTTCAGTTACATGCTGCTGCTATTTGATATTAAATGGCTTCAAGCTTTAGATAAAAAAATAGGTATCTTTTGTGAAAGTACAGCGGCATTGCTATACAGAATAAGTAGAAATAATATGGTTACTCTGGGCTGCATTTAGTGCCACTCCGGAGTTGAAAGAAATGAGATTGCAGATGATCTAGCTATAAGCAGATCTAATACTAGGACTCTGGGTTTGGGTCTGGGTGAAGAAACATACTTTCCTGTAAATGTCTTTGTGGTTTGAACCTGGCCGAAAGAAAGATCTTTTATGGAAAACGATAGATAGATAATGTGATAACAGTGCGAAATGTAAACAGACTAGAGTGTTCTTATTGATAAGCCGACAAGTTAAGATCGAATCTTCTTTGTTGCTAAATAAAAACCGAATAAGAATAACCATACAATATCTGTCAGGTCATGTGGCCGTTGTAGTCTCACCTATAGGCAATAGGTTTATCAGATAATAACTTATGCAAATACTGTCAACATGAGCCAGAAACTGCGAAACACTTAATAAAGAACTGCATGAAATTAAAGGGCTTTACGAAGCAAATTCTTTGGAACAGAAACTTTAGATAAGGATGACGGCACAATTTGTGAATGTTCAGAATAGTGGATTACGTGAAGAGCATTGTAGGACAGGAACTGAACTTGGATGTGGTGTGCGAAAACTGCTATGTTGGCCCAGTAATCCTAATGCACCCCGTCTTATACCTATCTATCTATAAGGACTGAGTGCCTGAAACCTAATTCTATGCAACGCCCATTGTATGCACTGACGGTACGTTGCCTACATTCATAGATAAGTCAACATCTCGTACGTTATTTGCTGTAACAAGTTTTCATACAGTGTATATACATGTAGAATTCCATAATTAGATCATACAATTCATACATTGACCCTTTTTAAATTCTAATTGAATACTGAATGCAAATATGTTACTTATTCCATGTTTTAGAGTATATCTTAGAGAAAGATGTCGCAAAATTTTTTTACCATTATATTATGTTTAGCGATGATATGATATAAAGATTTTGTGCACAATGAACGTATGAACTCTTCTACGTTTATATGAAAAACAGATTGATCAGGACGGTCTGGAGATACTATTTATTCAACATCATGGATAAGAATTGCATTGATGGTTGCTTGCTTTTAAACCTGTACAGTTATTCTCTTACGCTAGCTTCAGGACAGACAACAAGGTACTAACAGCACGATATAGTAAAAAATTAATAAGTTGTACTGACCTGAAAGTTCAAACCTTATTGCATTAAATTGTTCCACAACCTAAAATTTTAGTCATTAATGTAACTTGTGATTCAGAAATTAAATATGAAACAACGGAATTTTATAAGTAAAAGGCTATTTATCGTTATAAAGAAAAATCGTTTCAAATTCGTTGAGAGTTAAAAACAAGATTTGCAAACACCCAATAAATATAATTTAATAATAAGGTCAAATAAAACGACAAATTCGATACAAATCTTAGTCTTCTAAAACACGATGCCGATCTACTAAACTGTCTGAACTATAATAACACAATTCACTGTATCCAAATAATAATATAAAATGGAACAATTTCATCAACAGTTGATTTAAATATACAATTTCGTAAATCAATTCAATGTAGTAAACATCCCACTATTATAAATCACAGCCAAACGATTAAGGATTTAGAATGAAGATACAATAAACAATTTCTTGCATGTACACATCAAAATAGCTCATTATATCTGTGTATAATAAGATTGTTCGGAGAGTCTTTTAAACACGCAAACATTGTCTTTTTTACGCTGTTACACAAATCTGTAAGTTTATTCTGCATCTTGGTCATGTCTTCTATCAGGAACGCTTTTAAGCTCGCCAGTATAGTGTTTCTTACACTGTCACACGAATCTGGAAGTTTATTCTGCATCTTGGTCATGCCATTATTCAGGAACACTTCAAGCTCGCAAGCATAGTGTTTTTACACTGTCACACAAATCTGGAAGTTTACTCTGTATTTTAGTCATGACTTTTTTCGGCATGACTTTCAAGCTCGCAAGAATAGAGTTTTTACATTGTTACGCGAATCTTAATTTTTATTCTGCATCATGGTCACGTCTTCTTTCGGGAACACTTTCAAGCCCGCAAACGTAATACCTCTTACGCTGTCACACAAACCTGGAAGTTCATTCTGCATATTGGTCATGTCTTCTTACATTGGAAACGCAGCCAGGTTAAAGAGACCTAAGTATTGGGCAGAATCAACCCGGAATAAAGTAGTTCGGTATGATTGAATTGCCTTTAGCCTTGGGTAGTTTTAACGGGGTTGCAGTCAATGAATAAGAATATTCACGCATCATATTTTACTGCATTTTATTACCTCTAATCAGAAATATGTTTTCTGCGTCAAACCGATCATTATGTTAGCACGCGTATGATTATATTTTGATAATCATGCTAATTTAAAGTTCGACACAGCAAAGTTCAAATAATTTTTGTAATAACCATGAGGTCACTTTGTCATTTGAGAAGCTCTAGGGTTATCTGTATCGTGGTTTGTTTCGGATAGTACTCCGTAGCATTATGCTGCGTTCACGCTATAATGTCCCCGCCGTTTGGAACTTTTGCCACCCTGTAGCTGCGACCATACCGTATAGACAGTGAGGGTCACACCCATACCCTATATATCCCTAGCTAGCTACCTTTGAAAAAGTTTATAAAACATGGGGGTCTCTAACTCACCCTATTGTCGACAGTGTGCGTGACACTGTGTGGGGTACATAGGTTCCAAACGTTGGAGACATTATAACGTGAACGCCGCATTATTTCGCTTATTTTATAGAGATGCCGGTACAGTATTCATAAACGTTGCAAAATATTCATAACTGGGCGCGTCAAAATTAGAGAGGACGTAGGGGAAAATTGTGGGAACTGCTGTATGAATTCCTGCTTTATCTAAAGAGTAGGGGATAAGTTCTTTTAGGCGTGCCAACTTTAATAAGAATACATATATAAATTCCTAACTATGGAAACTGTTTAAATCCTTCAACCTGCATAATATTAGTTTTCAGCATTTAGAGTTTCATATTGTATTGTTATCTTCATAAACACTAATGAGAATGGGATAGGCGGTTAAGCCTTCCATCCTTTATGCCACGCTATTAAAGCCGATCCCCTCATTTCAGATTTTATAATATATAAAATTTTTAGTTTTTTCCAGTCAAATTGATATCAAAATATACCATAGGTACTGTTGTCCTCCTCTACTTTGTACATAGATCTGCTCACCCTAGTGCTTTCTTAAGCGAACAGTTAGGCGCCACAACACTGTGTCATACTAATACTAAGTACAGCTATTGAAAAACATTGTTGTTTTGTAGGACCACTAATGTATTGTCAGTCAAACACACAATCAGTCGGTGTCGAAACTTGTTGACGAATTTAATTATTCATACTAATATTATCTAAGAGTAAAGATTTAATATTAGCTGATGAACCTCCGTTGGTGTTGGTGCTAGTAATGCAATATCATCGCACTAGCATTAGTTCCACATTGCTTTAGCAGTGCTGACATATGAGATAAAACTTTCTGAAGACTAAGCGAAGCATCTTTTATGAAACCTATCAAACTGTCATTAAATGTGGAAATTTTATAACATTAATAACTTAGATATTTTGAAGTGTCATACAAATTGCTTAAAAGGTAATGGTGTTGTTGGATAAATGGTACCAATCGTAAACGATAGAATATTTGTAATGAATATTCCACTGCAACTTCTTTTTTAAAGGATCCATTTCCGACATATCAACACCCTGTCAGTGCTGGAGAGTAGTGAATTTTGAAAATATTCTGATACCAATTGGTTATCTTTCCTAAGTTAACTAACCGATATAAATGCCAATAAGGTACACTAAAGCCGAAATTCACGTACGGCTTTGACATTCGACGCAGCACGCAAAATTTGTTTTGTAAGTACCGAAGATCCGGCAGCTTAAGCAGACTATCAGCTGCGCGGGTGAAATAGGCCGCTGAAGGGAGGCTCTCACAGGAGGGTAGAATGTCAGCGGGGGATAGATCATCGGACGAAGGTGTTCAAGAGAAGGTGCCCCCCGACATTTTTTTCCGAGTTTACCCAATTTTTGCGACTTTTAGTCCAATCCCATTTTTTTCCGATTTTACCAAAATTTGAATTTTTGCTAATTTTCGGGTAAAATTTTTTCCACGGTACCAAGGAAGATGGTGCGGAGCCTTCAAGGGGGAGGAACAAATGCGCCTTGTGTGTCCCACTCTTACCCTTAGGGGGCAACCCCTGCCCCCATCCACACCTATGATTTAGCAAAAATATTTGCGTATCACTGATAATTAAAAATGTTGAAATTGTTGAATTTTAGTCCACACACGACAAATAATTCATGACAGTACGTAAATGATTTTGTACCTAGAAATAGTTTATGCTCTGACTAGTCCGTAGCAATACATGGAAAATAATACAAACTGCATGCTAAATTTAAAAAATTTTAAAATTTTTTAATTTCTACTGTACATCATTTCGAATGTAACGCAGTTTTATCATGAAACTCAAGACCAAAAATTCCATGAATCATTTTACGTCACAGAATCAGGTCATAGCCACAGCTGCTGAAGTGTGTTTTATTATGTGCCACCGTTTTCACTTGAATAATTGTAGTATTTATATCGACATTTTCAACATTTTCTTCATCATTTGTCAGACGTACATTTTATACTAGCAAGCTTCATCACACAGTCCTCTGAAATAATGATGAAGTCTTGTATAAATCCGATCACTGGATTCAGCTAAAAAATAGTTTATACTCTGACTAGTCAGTAGCAATACATGGAAAATAGTACAAACTGCATGCTAAATTTTAAAAAACTTCAAAATCTTTTCATTTCTACTGAACATCATTTCAAATGTAACGCAGTTTTATCATGAAACTCAAGACCAAAAATTCCATGAATCATTTTACGTCACAGAATCAGGTCATAGCCACAGCTGCTGAAGTGTGTTTTATTATGTGCCACCGTTTTCACTTGAATAATTGTAGTATTTATATCGACATTTTCAACATTTTCTTCACCATTTGTCAGACGTACATTTTATACTATCAAGCTTCATTACACAGTCCTCTGAAATAATGATGAAGTCTTGTATAAATCCGATCACTGGATTCAGCTAAAAAATAGTTTATACCCTGACTAGTCAGTAGCAATACATGGAAAATAGTACAAAGTGCATGCTAAATTTTAAAAAACTTCAAAATCTTTTCATTTCTACTGAACATCATTTCAAATGTAACGCAGTTTTATCATGAAACTCAAGACCAAAAATTCCATGTATCATTTTACGTCACAGAATCAGGTCATAGCCATAGCTGCTGAAGTGTGTTTTATTATGTGTCACCGTTTTCACTTGAATAATTGTAGTATTTATATCGACATTTTCAACATTTTCTTCACCATTTGTCAGATGTACATTTTATACTAGCAAGCTTCATCACACAGTCCTCTGAAATAATGACGACGCGTTGTATAAATCCGATCACTGGAGTCAGCTAGAAAATAGCGTGAAGCAAACGTCTTAAATTTATGCCAGCACATAGAACGGCAAAATAGAACCAATGAAAATAGCATTAATGCCATTGACGACAGAATTATCATTTTACCGCTGTTCGATGTTAAACAAAATGACAAATCTGACATTGTACAACTTAACGATATACAAGAGATTCAAAATCTTTAGCTGATCATCATGACGATTTTAGACAATGTAGCATCATCTTCTAGCATAAATGTTCATTCATTGAAACGGTAAGTGTAGTTGGCTTAAATCCGTCGCTTTTCTGGGTTTAAATGAATAATTGTAACAGCAGGTACTACTTTTAAACGCTGAGGTGTTTTGTGTCAATGAATATAAACCTATGCAGATACATAAATCTTTTGCGATGGAAAATTTATTGTTTCTCATGAGATTCTATTTTGTTTTGTACGAATAACAGTGATTATATCAGTATAAAACGTCATTGGTGTATCTAGAAATAAATATTTCAGACAAGATTTTACCTCTATAGTGGTTAGATAACTGTTTTTTGAATTGTACAGCATTACTATTAAAATTTTAATATTAATAATATATATAATAGTTAACGAAATTTTTAGTCACAAATTAATTTTTATATAAAAACAACTTTGTAGCAGCATCGCATCAACGCACCAAAAATATTACTATTATATTGGTTGTAATATATATTCGTCCGTTCGTTAGTTAGGTAGTTGCCTTGACTGAGCAGAGCTGATGCTCTCAAAAAATTACGCAAAATTAAACTAAAATTTAAAATTTAACAGCCAAATGAAAAGCACATTTTTATGCAATAAAGTCTCAGTTTTGTTAATAACATTTTATATTAAAATTACTACTATTGCATAATCATGACAAAGTTTAGGAAATGTATAACGACAGAGAGCGGTGGTGGGAGTACAATTATAGATGTAAATATATTTTTTGTTTTAGTTACACATTGATTTATTAAAAAAAGTGTATGTTATATATACATATATATTTGTATATATCATTTTAAATTCAGATGCGTTATTGCCTATCGCACAATGTATGTCTACGTGTATTTACGCATATAACATGCGATTATACATGTACACAAGTATTCGATCACATGTATACGTAGTATAGTATATCCACGCAACTATATTAATAGCACATACATTCACTGGTCACTAAACCAGGGAAACATATTTATTTACGATCTTTGATACACATGAGGATATCTACTTTAGTGACATTTGTCTTCTGCTCATGGATCGAAATTAGTTTAAGTTTTGAAAATGGTTAATTTATGAGTTTTGTTAATATAAAATGTTACCATAAAATTCTTTAGACTGATTGGGTTTAAGGCAAAGTTAGGCTGCGCCTAATAGCAGTCTTTGGTACCTGTTTTTCTCAGAAATCTGCTGTTGCCACAGGGCTATAATCTAACCTGGTACATGTCAAGTATTATACACATAGTTCTTTTTGTTAATACAAATTTAATATAAATAAATATAATATAATATAATATAACATACTACATAGTAATGCAATATGTGTATTAAAATGAAAAATTGTATAATACGTAAAATAATCCTCTTGTCTTGAGTTCTTGCATTAACAGCCATTCCTGATTGCACATATAGCTATATGCGCATGTTTATGAGTAACGTTCTATCACCTTATCATCAGGTTTGGCAGCTTTCCTATCTCAACAACAATGAAAATGTAACAAACTTATAAACTTGTTAATAGTTCAGTAATAATACTAGCATCATTACTGCCACTAATGGTAAGCTAAGAATTGGACATTATTTAGGCACTTTTTGGTTTAAATTTACCGAATGTTCGCAGGTCTATAGACGTAAAAATGAATTTTGTGTTTCTCCAAAATGTCACAACGGGACACACGTTTCAGCAATTTTTTGCATTACTGCGCAATGCAGAGATACCCCAATGTTTATAATCTAAATTTATTATAATATATATGAGATGAAAAAACAAAACTTCACTATCCAATTTATAGAAGTGCGGTGTTCACGTGTGAACTCGGTGCAAAATACTGTAAAGCATTCCTGAAGGTATTAATGTCATAGATTTAGTTTGTTTCTGTTGTGGTTCAACAATGACAACCGCTACTTAATTTTATTTCGCCAGCGTATCTCCTACAAATATATACGAAATCGTACAACTATTGTTAAAGTTTACCAGCTATATACGGACAATGCATAACGCGGTATAATTTGAACAAATGGCGTTCTGTCAATATTCTAATATTCTGCAGTCATCAAACCAAGATATAAGTGGATGATCCCAGTACTATGGTTCAACGTATATAATCTAATACATTCTGTTCAACACTCTTTTGCTAAATCAGATGAACTGTGCAAATTATCATAATTTCTTAGGTATAGAAATATTCATGCATTAAAATTTTTTGTTAGGAAAATTTATTTGTAAACTTTATTATATTTAGCAAGATAAGCGTATTTTCATACCTTGTTGTTGTTGTTGAGTAAATTGAAGAGCATGAGGTGGTCGCCACATTGACATGTAACAGTTTTCTCAAAAATTATCACAGTTCCAAAACTGTGAGTTTTTAGCTTTATAGTTGTGCGGCAACATTGTGAAAAATATTGAAAGGCCAAAAAATATTCTTGTCTGAGTGCATACGTGTCTAACATATACTATCACCTATTAGTCTTATTAATTTTGTGTATTTACAAAATTTATTGCAAAATACTCTTGCAATGTTGATGTGTAAATGTGTTTATGGTAGAATCATTAAGCAAAAACATTTGTTTTTGGAAAATGAAACCAATGAATGTGTTTTAGTTTATATTTAAATCTTTATGACATTCGGATATATGTTTAATATTAGTATGAATAATTAAATTCGTCAACAAGTTTCGACACCGACTGACAATACATTAGTGGTCCTACAAAGCAACAATGTTTTTCAATAGCTGTACTTAGTATTAGTAAGATACAGTGTTGTGGCGCCTAACTGTTCGCTTAAGAAAGCACTAGGGTGAGCAGATCTGTGTACAAAGTAGAGGAGGACAACAGTACCTATGGTATATTTTGATATCAATTAACTGGAAAAAACTAAAAAAATTTTATATATTATGAGGGAAACGGGTTTAATAGCGTGGCATAAACGATGGAAGGCTTAACCGCCTATCCCATCCTCATTTGTGTTTATGAGGATAACAATACAATACGAAACTCTAAATGCTGAAAACTAATATTATGCAGGCTGAAGGATTTAAACAGTTTCCATAGTTAGGAATTTGTATATGTATTCTTATTAAAGTTGGCACAGCTAAAAGAACTTATCCCCTGCTCTTTAGATAAAGCAGGAATCCATACAGTAGTTCCCACAATTTTGCCCTACGTCCTCTCCAATTTTGACGCGCCCAGTTATGAATATTTCGCGACGTTTATGAATACTGTACCGGCATCTCTATAAAATAAGCCAAATAATGCGGCGTTCACGTTATAATGTCTCCAACGTTTGAAACCTATGTACCCCACACAGTGTCACGCACACTGTCGAGAATAGGGACCCCATGTTTTTATAAACCTTTTCAAAGGTAGCTAGCTAGGAATACTGCCACTTATCAACTGTGTCAAGCACACCGTGTCTTCTTTGTCGTTTTTTGACGGTGTGCGGCATAATCTCGTCAAGATTCATATGGTCTACATACAAAAACCGACATTTAAATAAACTACACAGCATAGCTAGCTAATGCACTCTATTAGCTCCAGAAAGTACCTGTTACTGTCAATTTGTGCGAAAGTGGAAGCAAAGGGTGTATACGATACCGTAACTAGCATATGTGGTATGCCGTCGGAAATAGGCTTATGGTATGGGTGTGACCCTGACTGTCTATACGGTATGGTCGCAGCTACAGGGTGACAAAAGTTCCAAACGCCGGGGACATTATAGCGTGAACGCAGCATAATGCTACGGAGTACTATCCGAAACTAACCACGATACAGATAACCCTAGAGCTTCTCAAATGACAAAGTGACCTCATGGTTATCACAAAAATTATTTGAACTTTGCTGTGTCGAACTTTAAATTAGCGTGATTATCAAGATATAACCATACGCGTGCTAACATAATGGTCGGTTTGACGCAGAAAACATATTTCTGATAAGAGGTAATAAAATGCAGTAAAATATGATGCGTGAATATTTTTATTCATTGATTACAACCCCGCTAAAACTACCCAAGGCTAAAGACAATTCAATCATACCGAACTACTTTATTCCGGGTTGATTCTGCCCAATACTTAGGTCTCTTTAACCTGGCTGCGTTTCCAATGTAAGAAGACATGACCAATATGCAGAATGAACTTCCAGGTTTGTGTGACAGCGTAAGAGGTATTACGTTTGCGGGCTTGAAAGTGTTCCCGAAAGAAGACGTGACCATGATGCAGAATAAAAATTAAGATTCGCGTAACAATGTAAAAACTCTATTCTTGCGAGCTTGAAAGTCATGCCGAAAAAAGTCATGACTAAAATACAGAGTAAACTTCCAGATTTGTGTGACAGTGTAAAAACACTATGCTTGCGAGCTTGAAGTGTTCCTGAATAATGGCATGACCAAGATGCAGAATAAACTTCCAGATTCGTGTGACAGTGTAAGAAACACTATACTGGCGAGCTTAAAAGCGTTCCTGATAGAAGACATGACCAAGATGCAGAATAAACTTACAGATTTGTGTAACAGCGTAAAAAAGACAATGTTTGCGTGTTTAAAAGACTCTCCGAACAATCTTATTATACACAGATATAATGAGCTATTTTGATGTGTACATGCAAGAAATTGTTTATTGTGTCTTCATTCTAAATCCTTAATCGTTTGGCTGTGATTTATAATAGTGGGATGTTTACTACATTGAATTGATTTACGAAATTGTATATTTAAATCAACTGTTGATGAAATTGTTCCATTTTATATTATTATTTGGATTCAGTGAATTGTGTTATTATAGTTCAGACAGTTTAGTAGATCGGCATCGTGTTTTAGAAGACTAAGATTTGTATCGAATTTGTCGTTTTATTTGACCTTATTATTAAATTATATTTATTGGGTGTTTGCAAATCTTGTTTTTAACTCTCAACGAATTTGAAACGATTTTTCTTTATAACGATAAATAGCCTTTTACTTATAAAATTCCGTTGTTTCATATTTAATTTCTGAATCACAAGTTACATTAATGACTAAAATTTTAGGTTGTGGAACAATTTAATGCAATAAGGTTTGAACTTTCAGGTCAGTACAACTTATTAATTTTTTACTATATCGTGCTGTTAGTACCTTGTTGTCTGTCCTAAAGCTAGCGTAAGAGAATAACTGTACAGGTTTAAAAGCAAGCAACCATCAATGCAATTCTTATCCATGATGTTGAATAAATAGTATCTCTAGATCGTCCTGATCAATCTGTTTTTCATATAAACGTAGAAGAGTTCATACGTTCATTGTGCACAAAATCTTTATATCATATCATCGCTAAACATAATATAATGGTAAAAAAATTTTGCGACATCTTTCTCTAAGATATACTCTAAAACATGGAATAAGTAACATATTTGCATTCAGTATTCAATTAGAATTTAAAAAGGGTCAATGTATGAATTGTATGATCTAATTATGGAATTCTACATGTATATACACTGTATGAAAACTTGTTACAGCAAATAACGTACGAGATGTTGACTTATCTATGAATGTAGGCAACGTACCGTCAGTGCATACAATGGGCGTTGCATAGAATTAGGTTTCAGGCACTCAGTCCTTATAGATAGATAGGTATAAGACGGGGTGCATTAGGATTACTGGGCCAACATAGCAGTTTTCGCACACCACATCCAAGTTCAGTTCCTGTCCTACAATGCTCTTCACGTAATCCACTATTCTGAACATTCACAAATTGTGCCGTCATCCTTATCTAAAGTTTCTGTTCCAAAGAATTTGCTTCGTAAAGCCCTTTAATTTCATGCAGTTGTTTATTAAGTGTTTCGCAGTTTCTGGCTCATGTTGACAGTATTTGCATAAGTTATTATCTGATAAACCTATTGCCTATAGGTGAGACTACAACGGCCACATGACCTGACAGATATTGTATGGTTATTCTTATTCGGTTTTTATTTAGCAACAAAGAAGATTCGATCTTAACTTGTCGGCTTATCAATAAGAACACTCTAGTCTGTTTACATTTCGCACTGTTATCACATTATCTATCTATCGTTTTCCATAAAAGATCTTTCTTTCGGCCAGGTTCAAACCACAAAGACATTTACAGGAAAGTATGTTTCTTCACCCAGACCCAAACCCAGAGTCCTAGTATTAGATCTGCTTATAGCTAGATCATCTGCAATCTCATTTCTTTCAACTCCGGAGTGGCACTAAATGCAGCCCAGAGTAACCATATTATTTCTACTTATTCTGTATAGCAATGCCGCTGTACTTTCACAAAAGATACCTATTTTTTTATCTAAAGCTTGAAGCCATTTAATATCAAATAACTTCTTTTGAAGGCCAGTACATCTTCCAGAAAGACGGTAGACAAGCTACCAAGAATGGTCGATTCCCTGAATCTACCTCCCATATAAATGCCCTCACTACAACTACTGTATCTTGTTTAATGGCTGGGCTGTCTCTGTAACTGAGTAACTCTAATTGGTGTTGCTTAATATCGGTTTAATTCGCAAAAAGTCCTAATTCAAGTTGTATCTTGTAGATCTGAAATGCCGCAAGTCAGGCTCTATTATAATGTGCCCAATGTCACGGACCAACATTTGTATACGAGAATCTAGGCCCGCTGCATAATTACTTCAAAATAAATACTTGACATTTAAGTCTAACATATTCCTTTATCGACCTCAAGTACCTTGTTTAAAATATCAATAGGTGGCATACGTAGAATTATCTCAACGTCGTGCAACGGTGTTGATTTTGCTACATCGGTAATCATGCGGCAAGCCAAAAACTGGACCCTCTCTATCATTTTACAATATATTACTGATTGAGTCCTATCGAACTCCATAGCGGAGTGCCGGAATGATGACTGATCTCTAAAGACAATGTTAAGTTTATAGGTAAGTGCTACAAATTACAGCTAAGTGCTACAAATTAATCATTTAAGAGCAAACAAAATCGTAGATGCCTTAAGTCGTGATTCTTTATTACGTCTCTTTCGGCTTAGGCCTTTGTCTAAGAGGGAGATACATAACGAAGCTTTGAGCAGTATATTTGACATTATCGCCCATTAGACGATCTAGCCTTTTTCGTGCAGAAACCAAGCTATTGCTCTACTCTGCGTTCATCAGAAATACTTCTCGCACAACACTAGACCGTGGACTTAGAACTTTAAAGTATATTACATGTGAGCCCAGGACATATAGAAGATGTCAAAGGAACAAAATATTCGTAATACAGAATAACACACAAACGTAACCTGATTCCCAATATATCCATTAATAATGTTATTTACTATCATACACCAATGTACAGCAGAAACTGTCCATCCTGAGGAAATATTTTGACTTACAAAATTTATGAATAAAATAATTCGTAAACATTTATTGCAGTTGGTGGATTTGGTATACAGTGTTAACAGACAGGCTATAAATATTCAGTACTATTTTTGTCTCAGATCTGTGCATCGTTGCACAGTTGTGTCCTTGTAATTACTGGTTTATTGAAAATCTTAACCTGATAATATTCTAATGTATGCTCTAGAAGATTTTCGTCTACTGCATTTTTGCAATAGACGAAAATCTTCTAGAGCATACATTACATTACTATTACACATATGCAAATATATCGAATTTCCTAGTTTTGATAGAATTTGACTATTAATTTGTAGTTAGACAAAATATTGCAAATCACAGCGCTTCAAAATTTGGTCTCAGAAATTTTCAAGTCCTAATCCTTGTTCCTGATTGGCTAAATCAATAAGCTAGAAAAGTTTGAACAGCGTTCACACGTTCAAATTTACAAAAACCTCAAAACGCTTTCAAATTTCGATCAAAATTTGAGCCCAAAGTTTGCGCTAATTTATTGTTCTTTCACATTTTCTCGGCATAGAAGACGCGAAATAAATTGAATTGTGCAGTTATCGCGAATGTATTTATTTTCAACAACTTCAATGCAACACACCTCAAGTCTGAATTAAACACACAGTGATACGAGTTTAGATTTTTGGAAAAAAGGTAAAAAAATTGTGCTAAATGGTAGAATTTTTGTAATTCCACCGGCGTTTGCAATGAAAACCGAGCTTTAAATTGGGATATAATTGAAATTAAATGTTGAAAAATTTGGGTATTTTGGCAGATATATTGCTAGTTTAGCCTTTATTGATGCCATAATATATAAATTAAAATAATATGGTTTATGTAAATGGTTCAAATCTTAACCTAAATCGCATTTTCTATAAATACAATGGATTGTAAGTTTTAACAAAACTTTCAGGTATTTCCCACTTTTAGAGGATGTGATTTTTTCTATGTTACTGAATAAAATAGAAGTTACTTTAAATTTGTGTAATTTAATATGCGCTTACTCTTTTGTTTAAGGTTAATGTTCTATATTACACTATTTTTCTGCATTAGTGCAGAGTACCGAGTGCAAAATAATTTAGAAAGCATATTAATCGTTAGACTCGTGATTTGTATTAAACGTCGCTAGCTTTTTAATAAACATTTGAAATTAGTCCCGCAAAATTTATTCGATATATATTTTTGAACGAGTGAATTCTGGACATTTCGTGTATCAAATATTTCAAAACTTTTTTTGCCGTTTTAATAAATATTAACGAAATAACTCCGAAACATGCATTGTGTTGTACGGTCCTATGTACACTATTAAAGGTTACAATTAATTGCTAAACATTTTGTACTGAAGGTCAAATTATGGCGGTAATCCTAATCCTCAAAAAATATTGTCTTCCCAGTTCCAACGTCTAGCAGAATTTTTGACTTCATGTAATGCAAAAAGCAGACAGAATATAAATGAAGTATTTTCTTATATACTGTTTTTAAGTTTGGACATAGGTCTTTAAAAATTGTGATTAATGTAATTGCCGTTGACGAGCAAGTGTCTGGAAATTCAATGTTAAAGCTGTACTGATTTTGGATACGCCCTGGTATACTATTACTGTATTTGATACCAAAATTTGATTATATTAAAATGTTAAAATCAACTCATAAACGATTTCTCACTAAATATCAGTGAGAAATTCTTGTATTCATACTTCTAATTTTATTACTCGAAGACGAGTTGTTACGACTATGTTAGCAGATAGCTGCCACGAAGAAGCAGTAGCGTTCGTTGCCCTTGGTTATTATCTTTTTGTCGGGTGTTTGACCAAATTAATGTTTTACGTGGTTTTTTAAGAATAATGGTGCAATCCAATATCAGATATTACAAGAGTTATTAGTACAGTACACCGCACAACCAGCTAACAGGACCCGGTCAAAAGATGTAAGATCTGGTATCTCTCGTGTATGCCTATTAATGACATTTTCAACCTTGTAGCTTTATTTACAAAACTTAGTGCAAAAATGACTATTTGAACGCCTCTATAAGATTTCCTGGTCACATTAATTTCTTTAAAACCAAACCGTGCGCCGAAAATTTGTCTACAATTTCAGTCTTATAGTGAGGTGTTTAAGTTATATTGCATGCAAAATGGCTCTGGGTTGTCTATAGCGTAATGAGGTACACACTGTGTCTACACATAGTCTTTCCAGTCACTTTTCACAAGCAGATGAGTCTCTACGAACTGCGAAGATTTTAAAGTCCGTGACAATGAATTTTGTTTGATAGCGTATCCGTAACTGTAATCAAAACAAGCTGTCAAAATTTGAAATACCCAGCTTGTCGTCTGCCTGCCTTTCTACTTCCCCAAAGTTTCAAATTTCCCGCATGGGCCCCTGCCAAAATTTGAATTTGCTATTCGGTAAAATATAGACTTTCACCGATATATATAATAGTCAAAAACATTGAACGCATAAACCAGTCCACGCGAACACTATAGTATGTCCTATATAGTAAGCTCAAACTGGTCGAGAGCTAGGTATGCCTGAAACGAGTAATCGCATAGCTGGCAAGTAATTATAGCATTGTCTACTGAGTCTAACTTGACAATTGGACAAGGATAAGCAAGTCTGTCCAAATTTACCGTAAACGAGCTTATTATACGTCTATTTCAAATTTGAATTCAGTTACAAATAGTCTAGGTGAGGCCGACTTTGCCAGTTTGACAGTATAAGATTTGTCTCGTGACCACACAACTTACAACCAAATAAAATAGTATTTTATTTAAAACTTTTAAAACAGCGTATGGATTTTCTGATTTTTGCTGTAATTATGTTTTGCGTTTTCAACTATTCGCAATATAATCGTGATAATTTTTATTTTAATGCAAAATATGAATAAATATAAACAATAAATTATCGTAACGAATTAATAAAACATTGCAAAATCGAAAAAAATTGACTATTTTTTGTTACAATAATATCGTTTTGATAAGTAATTTCCAAGGTCTCTTTAAATATAAATAACGATTGAAAGTTACGATAAATGCTGTATCCGTTTTAGATATTTTGTATAATTTTATAGGAAGAAAACGCGAAACCGAGGTAGTTTTACAGAACCAAGCGATATCTTTTATGGTAATATGCCGAATTTGTCAAGCACAGCATGATGATATTTTTCATTCCTTTACTCTCTAGAACTTTCTTTTATGTATGGAAGAAGTTAAAATTTTAAAACTGTAGTTACGCAATTTTTGTGGAGAGAAATTATAACAATAAAGCAGATTCCGTTTTCCGTTATCAAGTAGACCGATATTTTTTTAAGCTGCGATTAAATAAATGAATATTTCAGTTATATAAGCATTTTATCAATATATATTAATATATGGGTATTTTATTCTTATTATTATTTCAAAATTTACATGAACAAATTAAAAGAATTGAATGATCATATATATTTATTAATACATGGACATAGGAAGATAGCGAGGATTATCCTTCGAAGATGTGAAACCGCCCTCGGCGCGAAGCGCCGATCGCATTGACTATGTAAATAACCCACTAGAAAATTTCATGAACCAAAGAAGTTCGCCGCGTATACCAAAGTAATATATTGCGCTCACTTGTCCCTTGCAACATGATATTCACGAGATGCTTACTAAAAATTTACTTTAAAAACCAAAAAAGGGGACCTCAAAATTATTTGTCGTTGCGACCTTATGTCATTAAATGCGTAAAAGCAAAAGAGAGGAATGCCAATTCTTAGAGCAGCAGCTGCGAAAACGATAGTAGTATTAAAAGGGTTATTTTTAAATGCTAATTTTCATAAGGGTTATTTTTAAATGCACATTTTTATTTAGAGCATAGATTAGTAATGTCAAGAGCAAGACCCGGGGCAACGATTAAGTCGGCTGGTCAGGACCCTAAATTTATATAGAATGATTAGGCGAGGCACGTTGTAAATTGTGGCTTGGCCTGGTCAACCCAGGCCGGAAATTAGACTTAACTGAAATGTATTTCACAAAGAACAGCAACTGTTTAGCAAACACATGACCCACCAACTGCACAGGCAAACGCAGAATAATACATTAAACACGATCCAATTTTTCCAGGTCGAACAGAGTTGTGATTCAGAACACAAAATATAAATTTCATGCAATATTTAACTGAAAAATGATACTAACCTTCCAACTTAACAAAAATTTTGTGTTTAACAACAGGTTTTATGAAAAGAAACCGTTGAGTACTCAGAATTATGTTGTCTTAATAATGATTGTTATTTTTGAGAATTTATAAGCACAAATTCGTTATAAAAGTAAACTTTGGCAATTGCAAGCTTAATATATTCTACCGATGGAAATAAATGGCGAAACAAACGATTTAACTAATAATTCTGTTTCATCCGGTAAAGACGAGTCTGATGCTGCAACGGATCAGAAAGGACTTCATAAGGTATCCACTGCTTTTGGTAGATACAGGTTTGACTTCTTAGATTCGCGAGCTCCGTCGCCATATGTTAAGTAATTTACGGCGGACGTGAACCTGCATTTTGTAGCAAACATGTTGTACTCTAGTTGTCTTTTTACTATATTTGCCTATGTCCAAGCTAAAGCTATGACGTCGATGACGTAAAAACGATTTATTCTTTATTTCTGTATCACATCTTGTGGTTATTATTCTATGGAAAAATTATCTCAATTACTGTATTTAGTAGGGCCTTGTCTTGTATCGTATAAAACTCTAAGATTCGAGCTTTAGTCAAAGCCTTGAAAAGTAAGCATTTTTAACATTTTAACATACTGAACTTGACTCAAGGTCGTAAATGGAAACCGACAATTTGTCGAGCACTTACCTATCATTTGTTATTCCTCTTTAACGAATATCAGTAATAAGTGAAGTCCCCATCAACTAAGACTATATTTTCGTCAATTATCAAGTGTTCCTGATGTAAATTACGTATAATTGAATAACGTAATTGCTGGGTCGAAAGTCGCTTGCTGCTAATTTTTTCAAGACCATAACTCTCAACTTCTGTATAATTTTTACATTATAGCGTTTAATCTAAGACAGGTAATATGTTAAGAAATGTTCGTGTTATTTACAAGTATTAAAATAAAACATAGTTACTACGGAAATAACCTTTGCTACTGCTACATATACCCTGCAATCGATAAGTAACAACAGTGCAAATGGACATAGCGCTCCAAATCGTACGAACTAGATTTAAATTTTTTATAAAAAATATATACGTAAACAGACTCGGAATACCAGGTATTTCATGGTGTTAGCTATATAATTTCGTGATTAATTATGCAATATCCGGTAAGTTTTACTCGTGCGAGTGTTTGGGATTTCGTCACTTGCTGATGCTTTGTTTATATTACATAGCTAGGCGGTGGTCCAGCTTTTGTTTTTGCCTTTTTGACTGATATTTAAATACCAAATAAAGTACAGTTTTCACGATAGTTGGGAATCTACTAGCCTCTGTATGAAAAGATATCATTCTATAATTGTAAAACTATAATAAAAGCATTCCGTTATTTGCCCTTTATTTTACCCCTAAATCACTGTTAAAGATAACAGTCTTTTTGTATTTAATACATGAGTGAAATTAAGTCATTTTTCCGTAACAAGGGTTTGCGATTCGATATCGGTAATGACAAAATAGGATGGTTGGCGGGGTCATCCTAAGTTTACTAACGCATTATAATAATATATCATTTTAGCTATCTCCCCTATTTTCATCAGGGAATTTTATGACTAAAATTTTGTATCTCTTGTATAGCGCAAACTAGTTGCCACTGCAGTTTTTGTCGCATAAAACTTTTTTGTTCAAAGCCTTTTGTGTATATACTTAAAAGTAGTGATTTTGTTAGTAAGGTGCGACAAAAAAGACAGACTTAGATTTTATCTGTCAAGACCATTCTCCTGATAAGTCACAGTATATAATTCGTGGTTGCTATCTATGCCAATTGCTGACATTAATGCATAGTTGTGGAAGCTTCTTCGGCTTGCGGATATATGGTCAGAATGGAAGAGAGTGTTTCTGGGAGGTAGGACAGGAGGTTGTTATTGAAATTTAATCAAACTTTAAATTTTTCCCAGTCATGCTAAAATTTTGCAATTGTTTTTGTAATTTTTTACAATTTTCGATAAATTTTTTCTAATTTCTCTAATTTTGACTAATTTTAATCCAATTTTGCCAATGTTCGCCCTATTTTTGTAAAAAAATTTTCCGGCCGCTTTCGGCGCGTGGTGGGACAGGCCACATGTTGGCGTGCGGCGCGGGGGTGTGCCGGTTGAAGGTAAACGTCCCTAAAACTCTTTCGATGCCAATGCATTAATGCCTGGTGGAAATCTGATCATCTAGATAGATGATCATTTACTTTAAAAATGAAGGGAAGAATAAACAATTTTCCATAAATTTTCTGGATTCTACATATACGGAGTCCCATAAGTAACCCCCAAATTCAAAGTGTTGCTCACTGACATACTTACAATCCTAATTCATTCAAATAGAATATAGTGTAAATATCTACGTATAACAAAATGTCTGACATTGGACTTAATTTGGCTGGCCGAATAACTGCAGTGAGACTGTGCATTCAGTTAACTAAAATAGCCGTGAAGTTTAGCGACAACGGTCCCGGCATTCATCTTCACAGCCCCATATCATAAATCTATTGCTTCAATTAGTAAAAGGTTTGATCTAACAGGGTCCGTATCTGACTTGTTCCGACCGGGAAGACCCCCGACGGCATCTGGTGATGTTGCGATAGCTGTTATTGCGTACCATTTTGACAATATTCCAACAAGGTCAATTCGCGGTTGTGCTGTTTAAACCGGCTTCAGAAAACCGACTGTTTTTCGACTAGCTAAAAGTTTGGATCTAAAACCTTTTACACCGACGTTAATTCTTGCTATGAATGAGGATGATTATGGTTACAGGGTTGAATTTTGTGAAAAATCGTTACAGCGTCTCGATGATGATCTGGACATACCTGATGATGTCATTTGGTCCGACAAATGCAATTGTAAATTGAACGACCACGCTAACCAGAATAATGATGTTTATTGGAATGAAAAAACCCTCATAACACTATTAACCACCGTATGAATACCCCTGATTTGACAGTATGGGTTGGCATGTGGCCTGGCCTCGAATTTTTGAGCCGTTATTTTTCAATGGTACTGTGAATGCAGACAGCTATATAATGATGCTGCGAAAAGAATTTTATCCTAATATTCAGCAGTACCAAATATTAGCAGGCTTCACTTTATACCGGATGGCGCGACTCCTCATTGTGCGATGGCTGCGCGCAATTGGTTGGACGAAAATTTTCCTGACCGTTGGTTGGGGCGCCGACGCCCTGTCGAATGGCCTGCTCGTTCTCTTGATCTAAATCTTTCTGACTTTTTACCGTGGGGAGGATTGACGGAGAAGGTATAGAAACGCAAACCGCATACCCTCTCGTGCCTGAAACAAGCCATATCGGTGGAGCTCTACTTTTTGGAAAATGACATGGTTCCAAAAGTCTGCAGAAGTGAGCGTTTTCGAACGAAAGAATGCATTTATCTTGGAATCGCCAGGTCATTAATAAGAGTAAGTGTTATTCATCAAAAACCTAAGCTATATATGAGCGTATGTCCATACAAAACGATTTTAGATATGTTTATTATTTGGCGCGGTGGGTTACTTTAATGCTGGGGCGTTAATTATGGGACAGCATGTAGAACCCTAAAATTTTAAATATTATAGATGTTCCTAAATTCGATAAACCCAGGAATTTCGTAGGCACTGGTTGTATATGCAATAATTACCCAGTAATTTAAAAAATTTGTGGGTGCTAATAAACAGCTCACACCCAGTAGTTTTGCAGGTGCAATCAAGAACAAGTAATTCTAATTTATGTAGGACGAACTTTATCCCTTGCTTCAGATTTAAAGTACACCATTTATAATGTTTAGGAAGCCATTGTGGACAGTGTAAATCTACAGTTGGTGCAGCAGCTTATTCAAGTTCAAGCTCAAATCATTCAAGCGGCAAGTGGTACGTTATAAAGGAATAACTCATGTTTTGATGAAATTTAAGTAACATTGAAACAATTTTAAACTATGTTTTTGTTCCCAGAATAAAGATTTATATTAAAATTGGCAGGGTGTAAACCTTATTGCAGATTAGAGAATTTATTTGTAACAAAACAACGGCCCCAACAGCTTAGTCAATTTAATGGTGTTGGTTTGGCTGCAGAAGCACAACGATTTCGGCTCAGGGTAAATTTTAAGACCAAATTTTAGGGTAAGGCTTAGGCCTAATATATATATTTGTGTCTCGTAAGCCATTGCAGCAACTCTGTGAATAAATTTCTAAATTAATGGAAAAAGGGATAACCAATTACATAACGTTTTCTACGTAGGTAGTTATAATAAGTGTCAAGTAAAAAGAGGCTTATAACTTTCTGACGTATGCTATATAGTTGTTAGTACTGAGACAACATATATGTTTATTTTCATGAAATTTCTAATTAAATATCAGATCAGTAGCGGGCCATAGTCACTTTGTTATAAATTATTGATAAAGTTCCGTTCCAAGAACAGTCTATGTACATAACCACGCAATGTAATGCATTAAAATAGTTTTTATTAGTCTTTAACAAGCACAAAATGTTCCTAATTAATAGCCGCTTCGACTTGAAAACCAAAATTTTAGAATCACTTTTGATGTTAGCAAGGCCCCGTCGAAACACAAAAAGCAGGAAGCAACAGTAGAGAGGAATCGCTTTTCAGTTGTCTAGCACCATGTCTTCAAACATAAATGGTTAGCTTCATATATAGTTATTATTTTATCAGTTAATCGAAAGTGTTGGATCAGCCAGTTGCTACATTAACTTAATCAGACATCAAACCTTGAACAATTAAACAAGAATGAATATGCGGTCTTGGATTATATTTAAAATATTTGTATTTTAAGTTCGATTCGCAGTAATCAGGAGGGACCCGAATGTTTTCACATTGACCAGCAATATCATTGACTAAAGTAATCATTACTATGGCTTTAAATGAACAACCTAGAGTACAGCAATAATTTTAGATAACTTATAAAAACCAATTGTTCATTATAGAGTGCTGATAACGATAGTGCATCGTTAAATTTTAGGTTCTGGGATAAATTTACTTGGAGACAATGCTACAGCAACAGGCTCCGTTCAGCCAGTACAAACAGAACCTCTTAGCCTAAAGAAGGCCGCAAATAACGAAGAACCATCTGTGTGCCAAATAGCTGCAGGATCAAAGCTTAGTGCCTTATCTCAGATGAATATGCCAAGGTAGTTTGTACGTAAAGCGTTGTTCGTTATTGTTGTGTGATGTTTTGTCGTTGCGTTACTGCTAAAATATTAACGTTATTCGATGTTCTAAATAGAAACGTTATAAAATCAAATAATGATATTGTGGGACCAGATGCGGCACTGAAATGTAAGCAGCTTTTCATGCAAGGCATGAGCCTAATTTTTTACAAGGGTTATTTTATACTTGATGTTAAGCACTTATGTAGCAAAATCCTGGGGTATATAAGTTGGGAAAACTAATCCCAAACAAGATGGTGCAGCAAAAGTTAAACATTATACAAGTCTAAAGTAATAGTTACTTCCCAAGCAAAATAAAAATAAGTTGTCTACGCTTGGCTCATCAAATTTGAGAATCGCAATGTTCACGCTTCTTTTGCTACTGACTTATATATAATATTTTTCGAATGATGTCTTTACTGTTATGTTTATAAATATATTGATTCTTGATTGCCACTTAATTGCGTTTGAACACGTTTAACACTCAAGCAATTTTCATGCACCAGGTTGTTTTAATTCATACACAATGCATAGTTTTTTTTGTTACTTTACTAGGTGAAATAACCAAGGTTTATGGAAAGCTCAAAATTTTTTGAAAGACACCAGGTGTTAGCCCAATAAATTTACCAACTGTGTGTATTTTATCAGCCTAAAAGTCCCGAAATTTTGGAGAATTTCGTAGGCTTTGGCCTCGGTTCGCTTGGTGTCTTCATTTTCGATTCTGGAAATCTTAATCAATAAAATGTTTATCGATTTAATCTATGATAATGCCATAACGTCGCTACTTGTGGCTCCAAATTTATGTAGTCTTTGTGTAAAAATGTATAAAAGGGTAAAACATTTAAACAGTCGTGTATGCGCGGGATATTGTTTACATCTGTGTTTCTGCGGAGTGTCGGTCTCTCGGTATGTCGTTTGACACCACATCTGGTTCATGCCCTCCCCTTCATTATTTGGGCGCCACAGTAGTTGCGGAGCGAAGATGACCTCCTCCCCCTACGCAAGCTTGATCACCCCTAATCAACTTGTTAGCATACATGATTCAATCCTTTATCCAACGGTAGGTAACGTAAGTTTGCACGCCTCGATCACATATTATCAGACCAGATCATATTTTTGTTGAAATGTGTAGTAAGATAATAAATTTAGGATAAAATCACGAAAAAAATTGCAAAAGTAGTATACAGTTAAATTATATAAACCCGGAGAATCCATTATATATGCAATAAACTAGAATTGCGGCGTTGTCCGTTAATTTAACACAATTTTTGCTAAAAAATCAAGGTTCTTTGCTCCGACTCCGGAGACTTACTTTCAAAATTTGCAAATCCACAACGATCCTCGCATTAATTTCGTTTTTGTTTCGAGTGAAATTATGTCCGATTTGCATTGAAGTTCTTCCTGAAAGCACATGCTGTAAATTCAAAATTTAGTAACATTATCTAAAACAGTACTCAGAATTTCAGGCTCTCTGCGCATAATTTCCTTGCCGATGTTCTCGATAATTTTGACAATATATTCTACCATATTCTATTTTCCCAAACTGCGCTCTAAATGCATTAGCAAAAGAGCTGTTACCAAAGCAATAAAATGTAATACTAAAATTGTCTGTATTTTCTAATATGTCG
Organism: Trileptium ribeirensis; assembly: GCA_030248225.1. NCBI lineage: Eukaryota > Metazoa > Nematoda > Enoplea > Enoplida > Thoracostomopsidae > Trileptium > Trileptium ribeirensis. Next base: position 24,218 of record JASANE010014049.1, read on the forward strand.
GCGTGTGATAATAAAGTTGGTTTACTAAATTAGCATGTTTGAGTTATAGTTGGGTGTAGAAACAGCAGCGTACGTAACACTTTTATAAATACACGTGAATCAATTTTTCTACTTACTCGGACTCTATCCAAAGCTTGAGGTTACGCATTTACGATTTTTATTTTACATTTCCAATGCACAACTAGAACAGAAAATGTTTCAAAGGGCAAAATTTTATGGAAAAATCAAAATAAGCGGCATCTATATTTAAAACCTCGATATTTACGGAAACAGTCGAAACATTGACCAAAGATGCTAGATATCTCGTCAAAATTGTCAATTTTTTCAATATTTAATTTCATTTCCTATAATAGTTTTAATATGGCAAATAACACTCAAATTAAAAAAAAATTCCCACTTTTAATAAGAATATCTTCGGTCTTTTTAAAAATATTATGTCTATAAGAAAATAAAGCTATTTTTTATAGCTAGACCACTTAATTAATGCTTCCTAACGAGTATCACGCGAGTATTCTATGCAAGAAAATGAAGGCAAATGTTTAGCTGTGACTTACAAAATCGAAACACGGATTTCGAAATATATCGTTTAGAATAAACATTTTTGGCTGCGCTTATTTGTGTTATACTATGGTTAGGCTTCAAAAATACAACAGAAAAATGGATTTTCCGTCATATTCTTACTCGCTCTCCCTACACAAAAATCTTGTTGAGCTTCGGAAAGTGTAAAATAACTGTAAAAGTGAATAACATATATCTAAAAATTACTAGCAAATATTGGCAAGTATATATATTTAGATATTCTATTTTAAGATTTAGTACCATTATAATTTTGTTAATCTTCGCTGTACATCGTTTGAGTTACTTTTATCAATGTTATGCCATGTTGATTCTGTCGATAAACAATTTTTTGGGTCCTGTCTTTTCAACTGGAAAAGTTCATAATTCGCATTGTTACTATTTCTAGCAATTCAATGGAAAACATTGATAACTATTCTGCTCTATCGTGTTCGATTGAGCAGTCAAGTGCCGACTCGGTGATGGTTTCGCCAGCAGCGCATTCGGTATTTTTACCAAATGTAACGCCAGTCAGCGATAGCGATAATAATTTACACATTACAACTCCGCCAGATCAGCTTGACGAAGCAATGGAAGAAGACGAGGGATTTATAAGTGGCTCTGCGCCAGGAACGTCGGGTTCGGGTGCGCAGTCTTGGTCGTACGAAGAACAATTCAAGCAGGTAATTGGTGATATTGTGGAGGTGGAACTATTCGGAAAATATGGTCTGCTGGCGGCAAATGTGCCCAACAAGGATATGGGCACGTTAACAGTCCAAACAAACTTATGAATAAATTCCTGACCATGCTATTCCCGACCCCCCGAGCCTAATTCTTTCGGCGCTAAGTTTAATATCCTTATGAAAACATCCACTAATCACTAAGTTTCTGGCCGCATCGGTCACACCAACATAACCAATGGACCAACTTTGTTTATTTCAAACGTTCCTGGTGGTGATGCACTTCCAAAAGTACTTGGGCCAAACGTTAATAAAACTGAACAGACCTGATCAATAATGTATAATATTTGTCAAGCGCGTCCACCGTGGCGGTCTTCATGCGACTTTGGAACGGTTAAAAATAGTTGTCAAAGGGAGGTATTGCATTTTGTAGTGTTTTTTAGTACTTTTTAATTGTGTAAAGTATCGATATTGAAGTATTTTTAAATTTTTAAATGTATAGTGTCGATGGTCAAACTAAAGATTAATTGCACAATATTTGGATTAATGATGTAAATATTTTGAATAGTGCATGTGAGTATATTACCTTTGAGCTGTCACGGTTTTAGCTATGGATTAAATTTGCTTAGACGCGGCTTCACGCTTATTTTGGGCTGAGCTAAGAGCTAAAGTTTTAAAAACTTAAGTTTTGATAATTATTGCACAAACTTTAATTTCATTAAAGTTGTACGATAAGTCTAAAATATGGATTTTATTAGTTTATTTTATTAGATCAAAGACATGACCTTACAACGTGTGCTTCCACGACTTCTACTTCAATATTGCTTGGAAGGAGTGGGATAAATTTTAAAAACATTTTGGAACTCAAAATTTTTCCCAACTTTGCTTAAATATTCCCCGATTTTTTCAAATTTGCTATATATTTTTCATAATTTACACTATTTTTTGCCAATATTACCCTAATTTCATACAATTTTCACCTTATTTTTGCCAAAAAATTTTCATGCGTTTTTGTGCGCCCAGCAGGATAGACGGCGGCGAGATGGGGCTCGGAGCCTTCTAGTGGTAGATTTTGCTTAGAGTTGAAGTCCGACCCCAGGGGCGGGAAGGACCCTCTTACTTCCTCAATCGATACTTGTGTCTAGTGAGTTGCTAAAATTTTCCGCGCGCATTTGGAGCTGACAGTGAATGCTACGGAGCCAGGGGAGGGGGCAAGTTGAGGTAAGTATTTCTTAAGGGATCCGTCCCTCAGGGCGATGACCCCTATGGAAACCTATGGTGTACACTGTCATAACCAAACGCTTAGCTTAAACATCTATCGATACAAACTGCTCGATAATATAATTTTGTGTACATATATAATTGTTTTAGCTGTATGAACTATCGGACGACGTTGAAAGAAAAATATTTCTTGATGATGTTTTCAGCTTTATGCAAAAACGAGGTATGCGCATGAACGGGTGCTCCACGGGAAGAATATATGCAGTGCTACTAAATGCTGCCTGATGAACAGATAACTCTAACCTGTTTCTCTGATAAATGTCAACATTAGGTGCCGGACGTTATAACGTCGGAAAAAAGAACAGGCTTCACAGTGGGGTTTTTGTGAGCCGCAGGGGCCCGACTTAGGTTCAGGGCTTTCTACATTGTGGAGCAATACGTCTTATGTTGCAGTCCTGCTAAACAGTGCATATTGCTGGGATGGAAGCCTTGCGCAGGCTTCAGGCTATGCAAATGACTTCAAACTTCGGGATAATTGATCTAGCTAAATATCCAGCAACAAAACAAAAAGATAGAGTCCACTCCAACCCCGGGAAGATTGAACAATCCAAAAAGCCACCGAGACCGCTCCCGCAAATCTGAGCTTCTGCCTTCGTGAGATATCAAAAGTAGCACGTTTGCTATCACATAAAAACCCAGATGTGTCTTGTAAGACCATGCTGAGCCATGTCTGCGTTTCTTTTTTAAAATAGAAAGATTGGGCAGGCACCGTTGCGCCGAAATTAGTGGACTCTGCATTGACCCTAGAACCACACGCACCCATCTAGCTCTTCAGTTAGTTTCAGTGACCGTAATTTTAAGATCGAAGGGGGATCTTGGTCGCACGCCGACGATCTCGTGGCTTGATGTGAGCTATGTGGTTCAATGCTGCGGTAATTACCCAGTTCACAAGCAAAGCTCACTTTAGGTTTCAAGCACGAGTAAACGATAACAGACAGCAGCTGGTGGTGCTGTTTTCTTTCTTAGTGGTGGCCATTCTACTACTCGACCGAGTTTTGATGAATAAAACATATCACAAAGTGTGGATCTAGAAAGCAGAGATGGCTCGGGGTTGATTGGGGGCGAGGGTTCCGATTCTAATCACAAATGCAGAGGGGAATCTCACGTATTTTCTTCTAGTTATTACTTCGTTCAGTTACATCTGTTACGACGGAGAAGCGACCAAGAAAGCAAGTCC
>JASANE010014050.1:0-42646 GCA_030248225.1 Trileptium ribeirensis
CCGCTAATAACCCCGAACAAAACATAAAAATATTATACAAAAAAATCGGGGAGACAGGATCCTCGTCAAAGCCATCACATGGCTCCGTGCGGTTGCTTAGCAGAAGCCAGAGAAATAACACGGAAAAACATGATTGAAATATGTGAAAAACTGGATATACTGTTCACAGAAAAGTTGTACCTAGAAGTTAAAAAGCTAGAATAACTTTGTTTTATGTTACTGGAGTTAATAAACGCTGACAAGTGTTATCAACTTGACAAAGAGCTGAAGGATTTATGTGTTCCGAGTACGGAAATAGACAGATTATTAGTAAACTATACATAAAACGCTATAAAATTGCATCTGAAGCACATCAATTTTTAATAAACATTTTACCGGTTAGCATAAGCTAGAGCGCGGCACCGCATTAATTACCCACGCGCATAAAAAACCATTTTATCGGTGAACATACATGCCACTGATGTTCCAAAGCCTATAAAAACTAAATGACCCACGCGTGTAAAACGTTTAATTACCTGCCACATACATAATTACCTGTTCCAAACAGAGCCAGGCACCCAGCTAATGGTCCCATCAACAAAAGTAGAACTTAATGACCTCCATTAAAAACTAAAATTTTGGCTCCTCGCTCCTCGTTGATCATTTTCATCCCCCTATACTACTTTGCATGTCTGTATTTATATATACAATAAACATAAGTATGCATGTATGGTAAACATATATACATATATACATATAAATAAGAGTAATGCCCGTGACTCACCACCACCGGTCCCCACCGGTGGGGGGGGGCAAAAGCAGCTTTTTCTATCTACTTTTTGTCCAACTCAATTTTACTTTTTGTAAACTGACTTAAGAGCTTATATCCATTAGATGGCGTTCTGCTTTAGACTGACAAATGTATATAAAACCAATTTAGAATTGTTTTGTCCAACTCAATTTTACTTTTTGTAACCTGACTTAAAGGTTTATATCCATTAGATGGCGTTCTGCTTTAGACTGACAAATGTATATAAAACCAATTTAGAATTGTTTTGTCCAACTCAATTTTACTTTTTGTAACCCGACTTAAAGGTTTATATCCATTAGATGGCGTTCTGCTTTAGACTGACAAATGTATATAAAACCAATTTAGAATTGTTTTGTCCAACTCAATTTTACTTTTTGTAAACTGACTTAAGGGCTTATATCCATTAGATGGCGTTCTGCTTTAGACTGACAAATGTATATAAAACCAATTTAGAATTGTTTTGTCCAACTCAATTTTACTTTTTGTAACCCGACTTAAAGGTTTATATCCATTAGATGGCGTTCTGCTTTAGACTGACAAATGTATATAAAACCAATTTAGAATTGTTTTGTCCAACTCAATTTTACTTTTTGTAACTACTCCAACAAAGAACAAAATTAGCAAGTCTTAATACCTTGATCCTAATTTTTTTCACAAAAAATTGCACTATTAATCAGTCGTCTTCATTATACGTACTAGTTCAAAATTTTAAATATGTTGATCTAGCCACCAATGGCGTACGCTAGATAATTATTTGTTGGTTGATATATATAAAATACCTTAGAAATCACCATCAACCGCCAGTGTGCTGATCTGATGTTGATGAGTATGGCGAAGCATTATCATTAATTATACCGAAATCTAACTTTAACAAATAACATAAAGAAGTATAAAAAGCAATCCCATTTTCTTTTTTCGGATTATTCTAGGCACCAAAACCTCGGCATAGGAAAATTTTTACTCAATATTCAACCTAACAAATCACCAAGAGCTGCGTATAATTTTACCGTGTTTATAGCCTGATCCGTATTCTGGTTCTTCGCATGGTTCATCGATATACGCGCTATCGGAAGCGATAACTTGAACTCCGTCATCGAATATAATTTCTCCTTCCATGGGAAGCGTCTAAAACAACAAAATGCTCTACAAAGCTGTGATATCAAATATTTAGCTCGATCGGATCATGAAGCCATCAGTGAAAAACACGACAAATCACGAATGCGACAACTTGGGCCGCATCGCAGAGTTGGGACCGGGGCAGGACATTTTGCTTTGCCCCACTACGAGTCCCACTCTACCACACGTGTTACTAGTGAACTACAAAAACAAGTAGCAAGAGCTGAGAAAATTACACATCTCATTGTAGCGATTTATCGTTTGACTTGATTATTTCGTTTTAGCTTGAGTATATATTGGCTTTTATACAATGAAATGTCTCAACTCTGACTTGAGCTTGCTAAGCTGAGCCTTAAATTAGATACTACCAACTTCTACTGTTTTTGATCATCGGTAGTTTAAAAAACGTTTTAAAAAATAAGGCAAACGAGGTATCTAAACGTCCAATCAGTTAAAAATAAAAATGTTTGCAGGCCATGCTGCATGAGCGACGTCAGTTGCTTCAATGGTTTTAGGCATAGTATTGCTCTTAGCTAAGTTTATGTCGACATCAATGAACTACCGTAGTCGCACGCATTACTCGAGTAGTATTCTAAACTTCGCCCCACGCGATAACCGCAGGGCAGCAAATTTGCCCCTAGGGTCGAAACGCCCCACTTCCAAACCTGCACTATCGTCAAATATAATTTCTCCTTCCATGCGTGGTGCCCAAATATGCTAGAAAAGTAGTACTTTCCAATAATTAGATCAATTGGTTCAAGAAAGCATTATCGAAAAACACATCAAACGACGGTTTTGATAACCTGAACGCTATCGTCGAATAACAAATACGAAATTAACACAAAATTGGTAGTTTTTGATCTCTTATTCAGTTGCTAAAGAAGTTATCGGATGGATTTCACGCCTGCAGTTGTAGTAGCACAGGCTACTTTGAAAATTTTTTGTAACATCACTTTACTGGTTACCATGTTATAAGTGGAAATAACAATATTCGACGTAATTTTGGTATAAAAGTGGACTTTGTTTTATTCCAGGTGTTGGACAGAGATATACACAGAGCAATGCTTCTACCTATGTGCCGTTGGATATATAAGTGCAATCAATGGTAACAAAATTACATATACCCGCATGACCGTTCCCGAGCCATTGCCGTTGTTGTAACAAAACTCCATTTTAGCACGGTAACCTAGTAACCATAGGCGTAGATGCAGGGGGTCGGGGGGGGGGGTCTGGACCCCTCCAATATTTGGCGATTTTTTCAAAACTTGCGAGCGTTCTAAGGCTTGGTCGGCGAGCCTAGATAGGGCCTCAATAGGTAGCAATGGGCAACTTTGATTTTAAAAACAGCCATAAAATTGTACGTCTTTCTTAAGTAAGTAAGAAAGTAAGGCGCAGTTGAAACAGAGTTGTCGGTGCATGTTGATATTGTTAATGGTTCTTAATGAACTTCACTTTTTTAATTTCGTTTCAGTAATCCTTCCTTAGAAAGTATTATACCAATTTAATTTTAATTTGCGGCTACTACATCAGTGTGGTGTTATCGAGATGTCTAAAATATCAGACTACTTTTCAAAGCCATCAGCTGAAAAAAGTCAAGCAATCAACCGCCTACGAGCACTGAGCATCCAGATAGTCCTACCGACGATGGCGAATTGTCGCCCAAACAACCAAGATTAGGCGAAACACACAGCGTGGATATCTTGCGACTTGATAAACCAGCACAACCGGACGTCGAAGCTTGTCAAACACAAACTATTGTAGTAGGTGAAAGAGTTAAAACGTTAAAGTTCCAGAAAGCGTGGTATGATAAATTTAAATGGCTACACTTCCACACTCCCTCGAAAGGTGTTGGTTGTTTTTACTGTTCTAAAGCAGAGGCATCCAACGTGACGTCTTTATCGACCAAGGCCGAAACAACCTTCTCTACGACAGGGTTTTTCACTTGGAAGAAAGCCCTCGAAAAGTTCCAAAAGCATGAAAAAAGCGAACATCATCGTTTTTGCATTCAACAATTACAGCTTACACGCCGCCCGATTGACAGTGAACTATCAGTAAAGCTCAAAGCGGAGAAAGAAAATGCAACAGTTTGCCTGCAGAAAATTGTATCTTCAATTAAGTTTCTGGCGCGACAGGGTTTAGCGTTTCGAGGACATGACAACAGAGAAGGAAACTTTCACCAGATGCTTAAATTACGCTCTGAAGATGTCCCTCAGCGTTCAGCGTGGCTTAGCAAAAAACAAACTTCACAAAAACCCTGAAATTCAGAATGAAATTTTCGCAATGCTTAGCGAAACAATAATTCGGCAGATTTTGCTGGACATTGGAACCAATCAATTCAGCATTGTCGTCGACGGGACTCAAGACGCCGCTGGAGATGATCAGGAAAGCATTTGCATCAGGTTCGTTGACGACGATCTGCAAGTTTTTGAAGAGTTTGTAGGGTTTTATGCTCCGCCTGATACGACTGCATCAACGATGGCCACGATTGTGCTTGATGTTTTAACGCGCTATAACTTACCAACGGAACGACTGCGGGGTCAAACTTACGATGGGGCATCTAACATTAGCGGAGCGTACTCTGGGGCTCAAGCAAGAATAAAGGAAGTTCAGCCACTAGCAATGTACGTACATTGCGGTGCACACTGCGTCAACTTAATTATACAGTCCGTTTTACAGCAGAGCCCTTTCGTCGCCGATTGTGTTTCTCTCGTTCACGAGTTGGGCGTTCTGTTCAACCAAAGCTCAAAACTGCGTAATATTTTTACAGATCTTGCTAAGCAAGTGGACGCGTCATCAGTTGTTCTTAAACCACTTTGTCCAACCAGATGGACCGTTCGCACTGCAGCGGTAACTCAAGCGCTTAAACTCTACGAAACTGTTTGCACCACTCTCGACGAACTTGCCGCATCAGCTGATGGATCTGTTGCTACTAGGTCACGTGGGCTTCTCCTGCGATTCGAAATGGGAAATACATTGCTTGGGTTAAATTTAGCAGTAGACTTTATGGAACCTTTGGAAAACCTCAATCGTGCTCTGCAAGGCAAATCCCAAACTATTTCTGGCATGTTGTCTGCCGTCAATATGGTCGCTCAAGTGTTAGAGACAAAGCGCAGTGACATTCATTTTCGCGAAGTTTACGACAAGGCTGAACAGAAAGCTGCTGAACTGGACCTAAGCCCAATCACCAGCCCACGACCCCGGCGCCCTCCAAGTCGCTACACTGGACCATCAAAAGCACATCATCACTCAACGGCCGTCGATTACTACCGTCAGGAATTTTTTAAACTTGCCGACGCAGCTTTGTTACAGCTACGTGAACGGTTTAATCAGCCCGATTTGGAACGCTACAAACTTCTGGAAAAGGCTGTCTTAACCGGGAAAGTTAACGATGCTACTTCCGATTATCCAGAGTTGAACGATCATCGTCTGTCTTTTCAGGTGACTATGTTTCGGTCTCAACAGCAATACGCCTGCCTCGGTGATGCAGTCGACGTTTTTCGCAAGTTTCCACAAGAAGTTCGCCGGATGTTTGACCAAGTCGAACAACTGCTACGACTGTGTCTCGTCATTCCGGCGTCATCATGTGAGGCAGAACGAAGCTTCAGTGCGTTGCGGCGGCTCAAGACATGGATCCGAACCACTATGCACCAACGCCGCCTGAACAGTGCAGCCATCTGCCACTGTCATCAAGACCGGTTGGATCGAATTGAAGTGACCACCATTACAAAAGAATTCATTTCTAAAACTGAAATCAGGCGCAACGCGTTTGCCGAAGTGCAGTAATGTCAGTTTTTTAATCCTAACGCATGTTTGTTTTTGGCGCTTGGAAGAAATAAGACAATTGTCATGAGTTAAGTAGTTTCGCTTTATTAATTGCATTATGTTGAACTGTAACCAAAATGCCAAGTGATCATCTTTAATAGATTTTATGACTAGTTGTTTAGGGACGCCCTGCTAAAAGTATAAGCGTTTTTAGCATGCAATAAAGCATTTTTGGCATAAAGTTGTCTTTTAACCACAGAAAGGTGCACTTAGCAAAGAGTTGCTGGACCCCCTCAATCTTGAGACCAAATCTACGCCACTGCTAGTAACACGATAATCCGTAACCTAGCAACAGGGTAATTTATCTTTAGCACAAAACTGTGTTATTATTGGTTTCGATATTTAGCACGTTCTGACGCGTGCCATACTCGGAGTAGTATCCGTCGCAATATGTTGATGGGGTGATGATTACCTGTATAATCTGGAACTACATTTGAATATTGCCATCGTTAAGTCCAAGACAAGAGGGATCATAAATACTTTTGTCGAGTTAATGATCGGTATTACCTGGGATAAACCCAACGGTAAAAACCCATATACAATACATATGACAAATGAAATGTCTAGCTCCACGGCATGCAGATCTACGTTCCCCAACTTTTTGATCCGCACAAGGTTCAGAATTGTAACTGGAGCCACAGGTGGTATCCTCGCAACCCCTCGTTTTCATGCATAATAGTAGTTGGAAAATCAAAGAAGCTGCAAATGAGGATCCAAGAGTTGAAACAAAAATAGCGCAACTATTTCCAAAGACTGTTGAACTTTTATATCATGAATCCATTAAAACGCAATGAATTTTTAAATCCAAATCAAATTTGCAATATTCCACAATTTTACTAAATAAGTTTACTTACCCAGTTGAGCAACGATTTCCGACCAAATTCAATAAAAACTCCCATTTCAAGCTTCTTAGGGAAAACTACTGTATCGCCATCGCAAGGCACAACGCCATCCTTCCAATTTTCTTGGAGTAACCAATCTGTCGAAGCTTTCCATCGCTTAATATTAACTTCTTCGTCGAGTGATGCTAAAAGAAATTAGGTATACCAAATTAAAGACTGAACATTTTGGTTTTGGCGTATCAAAATGAACGGTTTTACAATTTTTGGACAATACAATTTGAAAACTGAAAATATCTTGTCTGCATCGGAAGTTTGTTGTACTGCTTACTACATGTTTTGATGACTTCTTAGTAAACCTTCGAGACACTGTCCTCGCGGAGACACGACCATACAGGGTCTCTGAGTAAGTGTCATGCGCTTCTGGGCTGGTGTCATATGAGGTCTCTGGGTAGGTGTATAAATAAATAAATATCGAATATAACCTTGTTTACCATGTATATATATTACGGTTATAGCATTTTACAACCATTTACTATCATCAAAAGTGTATTAGGGAAGAGTACAACACTTCTCTGCACTCATATGTTAGCCCGTGCTTGATGTTGCGGGCGTTTTCAGCCTGACCCACCCACCCCCAGTTTCTGGGGAACGCAGCTAGGTCCCCCCCAGTTTTTTTTTTGGGGGGGGGGGTCGGTCGGACTCCCCAATTTCTGGGCGGGTCGGTTTATAGGCAGCTGGGCCGGTTTATAGGCAGCTCCGAACCCCCCTCCCAAAAATACTGGCGGGGTCCGAGCTACCCTCCCCCCAGAAACTGGGGGGTCGGGGCATCTCGATTCCCCCATAAACGGGGGGTTCAGGCCGAAAATGCCCGCGACATCAAACACGGGCTAACATATCAGTGCAGGGAAGCAGGGAAGTGTCATACTCTTCCCTAATGCACTCTTGCTATCATATATATACGAACGGCCTTAGCCGTCCATGTAAAAACCAGCACGAGAAAATTAACCCATTAACAAAAAATATGAATAAAATAGAAAATTGTCAAAGTGGAAGCAAGAACTTGCCAAAGATTTTAAGAACGGCTGAACTGTTTCTTATTCGATTCTCCTGGCTTTGGTTTGGCTCGGGTTGTACAAGAAACAAATTTCAAATATAGCAAGGATTAAATTGTGCTATACTATTGTAAATTAATTTTGGTCTATCGTTATTTTAAAATTGTAATACGTTAACTAAAATCTGTTGCTCGCGGTTTCAATCATTGTAGCTCAAGCTTGACGCTATTGACGCAAAATATGTTGCTACGTATTAACCTGGACACAAAAATACGCGAGTCTTTCTTGTTTTCCCAACTACCATCGAGGGTTTAGTGCACTAAGTTCGAGATAAATACACAATTTGTGTACCAAATCCGCAGGTTTACGGAAACGAAGAATTATACTACTTTGCCGCAAAGAAATGGGCACCTAGTTGTGTCGATTACCGCTCTTGGCTATGTCCAAATTGAGGTTTGCGACGTTGACAGTCCAAACGAATTTCCTCTCCTTTTTGCATTATAATGAAGTGGCGACTAGTACAATGGCGATTTATTAGCTAAGCCTCAGGATTCTGTTTTGGTTTTTACTTGATGTTTTTCATTTTATTTCCCTTTTTCAAGTATCATTAAAGTCCTATAAGTTTTATGGCAGTTGGGATTCCGCCGATTTAGGCGCTTAGTATAATAGTCTCCCAGTCGGTATTTCTACAAATTTGTAGATGCAAGATTGACTGTGTTACATTCGACTTAACTTCACAGAGAGATTCAGAAAATTATAAATCTTGACCATATTTCTGACACTAAATTTTTGTTTATAAAACGTCTCGTACAAAAGCTTTTATTCGAAAAAATTTTTTTGTAAGATTACACAACAGTTAATTTTCATAAAATTTCGCCAGCTCGACTAGACCAATAGAGTAGTTGAATATATAGTTCTAGACCGATAACGAAATCATGGTAAAGGAAGGAGATGTAGAAATTAACTCATATACGATTTCTTAAATTATTTTTTTGCAAAACTGCCAATGAGAGCGGCCTGATTTGTAAAATATATGTCCTGCAGCATAACGGCCATCGATGAATTTATATATAATAGACCTTTTTCAGAATAAATACTTTTAAGTGCTACTACGTATTAATTAGCAATACAGGTGGAAGATTCAGGAGGGTTGGATAACCAAGCCGCACAATACTCAAGCGGTAAAAGCAAATTTAAGAATTACGCTACTTCGTTAAACCAAATTTGTTATCCACCCGCAGGCCAAAGTAACCTTGAGGAACCAAAGTGTAATGCATGCCTTGCCGTTTTTGATATACTAATTTTCAGCCTTAGCCTAATATGAGACATACACTAAGCAATTGGGCTCCCGCCCTTCGAACCCCCGCTCTAAGCTGTTTTTTCTAACGGTATAACGTATTGCCCCTCAGGGTTACCTGAGCCCATCCGTGAGCAATGGCGACGGTTATTATAATCCCGAAATGTCTCTCTAAGCAACGAATTGTGAAAATCGAATCATCGTTGTTGCAAAAATAAAAAATACTAAATTCAGTGACTTTCAATATTTAACTCGCTTATCGCAAGCTGCAATAAAATAATGAAATATTCAACTCAGTAATATGTTAAATACTTTTTAGATACTATATATATACTTAATTTTCAACGACTGTGTATTAGTAAAATTAGTTTTGTTTTAAATGGTTTCGGATTAATTTAAAAATTATATGCCTCTAGACGGTTTTATTTTCAAAATATTCCATACATTGTCAAGACAAGACTTTACTATGCCATAAAGCGTAAGCCTATATTGCACAGTGGAAGAAAAATGAAAACAGTGTCACAACTTATAAACCGCTGCAACACAAATATTAACAGTAAGACTTTCTATGTGTAATGCAGAACAATTCTAGTAATATTGACCTATAAAGTGTTTATAAATTATGGCAAATACTTACCGGGAACCACACTTCCAGTAGCGCTACCATACAGAAACAATATAAAAATATCAATAAAATTCATTGGCGATACAACGTTAGGCACTAAAGCATGTGATTTTATAATTTATACTGCACGGAGACCGTTTGGTTAGCAACATTACTTTGATTTATGTGTCTAGGACACATGGATTTTGTAACAAGTGTAAGAGTGCGTTCACACGTTTAAGTTTTGGGCTCAAGAGCTGAGCTCAAAATTTTATTTTTAATTTTGCTCAAAATTTGACGGTAATATGTAATAGAAAAATGGGACAAATCTCGTGTTTGAATATTTTCCGAAATTTTTGCGTCCAAAAGTTTTAAACATATTTCTTTTGTCCTTGATTGCCTAAGATAATATGTTATAAAAGTTTGAACGGTGTTCACACTTTAAAATTCACAAAAAAACGCAAACCCTTGCTTTCAAATTTTGATCACATTTTGAGGGAAGAGTTTGAGCTCCTAAACGTATTGAACTGTCATGAAACCAGTTTGTTACCTCGTTTTGGGTCTTTAACTGTCGTTAATATGCGGTATACTTTATGCAATATGCATTCATCCACTACACAGTTATACGTTGAAACGCGCATTGCTGTTTATGCTGCAGGTCCTATTACAGTGCAAATAATACTTAATCTATGTCAGCCAGTTTCGAAAAGCAGATTTCATTTTAGAAAGAGGCATATAGCGACCATATTTGACGTGTACGTAATCCCCGTAAATCAAATATTGCTCTATGCTAACTTATTTGCAATTTTTTTGTTTCTCCCTGAATTGGGTAAGATTAATTCGTCAGAGATCTTTTGCGTATATATATTATTTACTGATTATATACTCCTATTTACTGATATCGAACAGAAATATCAGGTTATTCCACAGTCCAAAAGGACACAGTGACATAATTATTTATACACAGTTGCGCATAGACGGATGTAAATACTGACCACAATAAAAGAAGCTTTAATCCTTTCCCCGAAGAAATAATGTACGTTTCGTGTAATATTAAACAAACTTTTGCCGTAGCGACGAATTGAACCGTGCTCGTTTGGGTGCGAGGAAAATATATTAGATACTACAGTATCTAGGAGCTGTTGCTCGGTTTCTTACGAAACTTCACCAGCCGATCTAATATGAAAGCACGTGTAAACGCACGGCGTACGCCGCGATTTAGAGCATTTACGTAGTAACGTGCTCTGTTACAAATGTGTATCTTAATCCGGAAAGGGCTAACATTGTACATGCGCTGAAGGAAAAATACGTTTTCCCATAGTAAACTTTAAATAAAATATATAATTAAATTTGTTTTTGTACATGTATCACATAAAATCGAATTGTACGTAATAAGACCGTCACAGTATAACATGATATATCCTGTTCAGTAAACCGAGACGTAGGAAAACTGGCCGCTCCGGCCGGCCAGAATACCGACTAACTACACCGGCAGAAATACCAGCCTACCTGCCCGGTAACTGGCTGCCACACGTAAACTGTAAAGGGCTGCTGGACCGCCCTGTGGATTTTCCGGCCGGTGCCAAAAGCTGTCATCATGATAAAATCTATTACTGGTCGAAAGATACCATAACTTGCATTTCGAGAAACCAGTTATATTGCTTTAAGTTACAGCAAATTCTTTCGCCTTTGGGAGTTTTCTAGCCAGAAAAAAAGTCAATAATACCGTGCATATAGATCCGTGATAAATGTTAGAACTTTAATCGTAAAATGGTTACAAAGAGGAACGATGTGTGTCCTTAAGTAGCTTTTCTTAACCTTTAACATAATGTATGTTGCTATAGGGTAGTTGGATAGTGAGTGGATGAATACTTGCACAGTTAATGTAAAACGAAGACCGTCGTAAACCATCTATTATACTTATGCCATACGTATACGACTGCAGTGTCATATATTATTTATGTGGTCTCATTTAGCTTAACATACTCATTTTAAGTGCAACAGTTCATACATTTGTAATGTACTGTACGAATATGAGCACAATTTTATATAGAGTAGATACAGTGGTTTTCCCTTATATCTGAATTTTTGGATTCGTTTTTATGGAAAATACAATTGCAATAGAATGGATTTTTGTATTTTACTGTATTTACGCGCATAATATACGAACTTGACATATATATGCAACAAATACAACATATATATTGTGTGGACTCGTATATATTGTTCGAAACCCAATATATACAATGTATGAATTTGAATTTTGCATGAAAAATAATATATATTTCTTAATTATATGTGTTTTTTGTATATATATACAAATATATATTGTATACATTTATCTATAAGAAATTAAATATATTTAATAATATATGAATTTCCATATATTTTTGTGTTAACCATAATATTTGAGTTTTATAAATATTTATGTTAAACCAAATGCACCTAATCTAATTATGATGTTTATAATTAGTTGAAATTTTTAGTGCTAATTTTCAATTTTATGACATGTTAGCCTTATATAACTTCAATCAACTTATGCACTACAAAACGTTCATTTATTATATGAAACTTTATGGAAATTATATACAAATAATCCAATGTTTTTGTATGTAATTTCACGAAAACCATATGTAACATATCACACATATAGAAAGTACGCAACAAATTATATAGGAATTACGGCTAATTGCTATTGGTTACTAAACAGTATCAGAGGTTTAAGGCTGCCAATGTCATTCAACCTTGGTTTTTTGCTCCTAATAGTTAGATTCTCCAAAATTCGAAGTAGCCTTTCTGAAATGAATTTGTTACCCCTTGTTTGTGAAATTATGGAGAAATCAGATGTTTGCGGATGGTTTCTGCAAGACTGTGTATGCCTGTAAACTGCTGAGTTAGACAATTGAGTATTGTTCAATCGTTTGCCTGTTCGGGCTGAAATGTCCAGATGCTCCGAAATTCTGGTTGATAGATGTCGGTAGGAACTACCGATGTAGTCTGCTTCACAAGCAGAACATGTATATTGATATATAACCGATGACTTCAAAGCATCAGGGACATTGTCTTTGAACGTAAAACAATGTCTAAGTCTTTTTCCAGTTTCAGAAACAATTCGAAGATTGAGACTTGGGAAGGCCGAGCGAAAGTTGTTATGTATCTGTTTACTCAGAGGTTTCGAGTAGTTGTCAAGATAAGGCAATTTTAACATGACATAATGGGGATCCTGGTCACTGTTTTGTGTTGGAGTCGAAGTTATCGTGTTACTAGCTGGGTTAATAACTTTTGTTGCACTATGTTCTTGCATCCACTTATTAATAAACGCAGCTGTAGTCTTATCGATAATTCTGGGCGGATACCCATTGTTGCATAAGTTTTTGTGTATTACTCGAATTTCTCTATGTATGACATCAAAGTTTGATCCAATTGAGAACGCGCGGTGTAACAAGCATTGGATTAAGCCAATCTTGTACTTTGGAAAGACGAATGAGTCAAACTTTAACATCAGACCAGTGTGGCTCGACTTTCTATACGTAGATGTAATGAAGCCTCTGTTAGACTTGGTTATTTTTATGTCTAAAAAGGGAATTGAGCCATCCGATTCTTTTTCGATGGTAAACTTTATGGTTCGATGTTTTGAATTTAAGTAGTTAAGAAATTGATCAGCTTGCCAACTGTTGTCGAAGATTACAAAAGTGTCGTCGACATAGTGTCGATAAAATTGTGGTCGAATGTTCGATGGGCATTGTTGCAGCCATTTATTTTCGCTTGCGCACATGAAAATGTTAGCTAAGGAGGGTCCTAATGGGGAACCCATTGCTACACCATCTAGTTGTTCGTATAATGTTCCGTTGAAGATGAAACATATATTGAGGACGCATATTTTGACAGCTTCTATAGTTGATCTATTGGGATCGGTGACACAAACTCCTTATTGTTATAGGCTTCTTGTATGAAGTTTAATGTTTCATTTACGGGCACATTTGTAAATAATGCTGTGACATCATAGCTTGCAAGGAAACCATTGTGTAGCTTAGAAGCGGCAACTTCCTTGGCGAATTCGAATGAGCTAGGTACTGTGTATTGGTTCTTGGTGATCGGTTCCAGTATAGGTACTATGAATTGCGCTAAGCTGTGGACTGCTGATTTTACACATGAAAGGATTGGCCTAAGGGGTGTACCTGACTTGTGGACCTTAGGGCTGCCGTACAGGATAGGAGGTCGGGAGCCTGTTGGCAGTGGCGTACATCTGCCTTACAGTTTGGGGGGGTCCGACTCCTTCATGAACTCAGCGTTAGCCAGGACGAAATTTTTGCGGTTCTTTTTTCACAGTTTACTGCAAGAAGGCGCGCTCCCTACCATCCTTTTGACACTGTATACAAACTGTGTTAGTGAACGAAGACTATTTGCTGTAGAAAACCGTTCCGGAACATTTCTGTATCGAAAAGCGATTGCCAAATGATAATTTACTAAAAAGAGAATAGTGGGACTTACACCTTAAGCTTACTCATGCATTAAACTGTGCAAAAGCTGAAGATAGTAGCTTAGACACCTAAATGTTGAAACACTTGGGCTGTGACTGTGAGGCTGTGGACAAGCCAGAAACAGAATAAAAGTCAGGCTGTTCAGTCAAACTTGTGACTAATTTAGGTAAAGGCAGATCTTCTGATTTCAGTACGATTAACGAATTCAGTAATTAAAGCATCAACATCAATTTCGTCCAGCATATCTTGGTGTGTGTGGCATATGGCAACTGCATTCAACCTCTTCTGGGACATCGTGCTACGAAGCCATGTTTTGAGCCGCCGCAAAGCACTAAATGATCTTTCGGCCTGTGCCGAAGATGCCGGAGAAGTTAACAGCAGCTTGGTCAATGTGACAACGTTGGGCAGCATTGATCGAACCTTGACGCCATCTCTTTCAATGTAATAACAACATCAGCCAGTGATTCGTTGCGTAACTTTTTCGCCTCTGCGTGTCGATGGAAAATCCGGAGTTCATCTTGCAAATGCTCGACATTGAGTTCTGGGTAACGTCCGAGTGTAATAAGTTGTTCTTCTGAAACATCGCTTCCTGAGCCCAATAGAGCTGTTTCGAGGCTGCCATATATTTTAAGGTCGGTTTGAGAAAATCTTTCTCTCAGCTGAACTAAGGTAGTATCAATAAATTGAAAGAACAACTTTCTGTAATGGTCAGTGATAGTTGGTGGCTGGAATGAAGTTCATGGGTCCGAATATCTGGCCGGCACTACTCTTCTTCGTGGGAGTCTCAGCTCGACCAAGTCCAGTTCCCGTGACCGTGCATTTGTCGCATCCAATACACGCTGGAATTCATCGTCTGATCTCATCGCCTGAAGAGATGATTCTACAAACGATTTGGCGTCCAACATTCCGCTCACTGTGGTCTCCCGCTTTTGAAGTGCAAGGTTCACCCTTTCAAGTTGCGGCAACACGGACATTGCTATATTGAGTGCCAACAGAGTTTCCGATTCTTCGAAATTCTTCAGCAGCCCTCTAGCCCTTGCGGCTGTTTCCTCTCACAAATCGGTGCTCACCTTGGACAGCCCTTTTAGAATAGCCGCATAGTTCTTTAACAGAGTCTCCACGGCTGCGGCCCGCGAGAGCCAACGTGTTGGGCATAACGGTTTGACAGCTGCGACGCTACTCTTGCCAATAGAGGGACAAATTTCAGCTTTGACTTCTTGAAAAATTTGACGAACCTTCATAGAAGAGCAATGCAAAGCTCCGACATCTTGAACATACTGTAAGGCAGCTCGAATGAAGGGTACTGCATTGCTTGCACAAGATGCAACCTGCGCCGTAACATGAGCTCCGCAGTGCACATAAAGAGCCAGCTGCTGCGACTGCTTGATCATTGCTTGACAACCTTTGTGAGCACCACTCATGTTTGCTGCCCCATCATAACTCTGGAAACGAAGATTATCCTTCAACGACAGCTGGAACCGTACGCAAGAATCTTTAATGATACCTGCTATGGCTGAACCGGTTATGTTCGCTGTTTCATAAAGTCCCATAAACACTTCAAATGCTTCGAAATTCTTAACGAATCGAAAGCATACTGCTTGCTGATCCAGCCCCGTGCAATCCTGCGTTCCATCTACTATTACGCCAAATGAGCCGGCCTGCCGAATGCTGTTTGCTAAGCGCCGCAGTATGGCATGAGAAAACATATCCATGATTTCATTTTGTACGCCCGGAGAAGTGAAGTCGGTCTTTCGAGCCATCCATGATTCCAAGTTGCTCTGGTCTTGACATCGTAGAAGCAGCAGCTGGTGAAAGTTCCCCGACTGATGATCATGACCGCGGAACGGTAGGCCTTGCCGCAAGAGATACCGTATCGTAGAAAATATTATTCTAATGCTACTCTGTGCTATCTGGGACTGTTGTAATGCCTGTTTTTTGAGGTGTGATTCGACAGTGCCTGTACTGTCTTTTGTCTGAGCCAATTGAATCACCGAATGTCTGTGCGCTTTGGAGCGCTGATGAGCTTTGAATTTGCCCAATGCCTTCTTCCAGTTTGAAAATCCGGCTGTGATGAACCGTTCATCCGCATATTTGGCTAAGTCAATTAAACCCGTTCCTTTGCTTTGGCACAACTGAAGCAAACAACACCTTCGAGATCAATAACGTAGTGTAGCCATGGATATTCAGTAAACCATTTTTGCTAGAAGCTAAGGGTCTTCGGCTTGTTGTTGACTACTATATCCTGCTTTGGTATTGTCGCGACATCGGGTTGGTTTGGAACTTCTGCTGTCTGAGTTGCCGTCGGTATTGCACTCGCACCAGCGCTACTTTGCCCGGCGGCTCCTGGACGAGACGTGCTGGGAGATGTTTCTTCCAAAGATAGCTCTTCTGTCTGCCCTTCGTTACCTACAAGTAACGAACGCAACTAGATACTTCGCTGGACCGTTGGGTAAGCACTGTGCCTCTATTTGTATTAAAAAATATTCAAAAAACTAGCTACCGAATTGTAACCACTAAATCTAAAGCTACAAATGATACTTTAACTTTAATGTCTTTACCATGGTGTTGAACTACGTATTAAACTATCATGCGACTGTTTTATATTGCAGTTGGTTGAGATGATCTATTTTCCATTAATACTAGATGCTCCGCTAATCTCAACTTTGTATGGCTACTCAGATATGGGCTTAGGGAGAAATAGTTTTAACAGCATGTGCCTTGTTTTAATTGCACCCAATGGTAAAAAAATTAGAAACTTTCACCACCCCGTTCTTGAGTTATGGCTGTTGAAAATTAGTTATATATATTCGTGCTACCGTTGCTAGGCAATCAATATATTCGAGTGATGGCCTGTCGTCGATAGCCATTCTCAATCCCCGCCCTATAAAGTTGTCAGAGCTGAATTCGCTTTTGGTGTACTGCTGAAAAAGGGATCATAGTGATTTCATAGTGAATTAATGTCTGCTAGCTCCTAGGGTATACACCCAACGGTAATAAATATATATAAACTTGGTTTATGCATGAGTAAAATTAAGGTGCGACCCTTGAAGTATATATTTGAGTCCTTGTACTAAATCAAAAGTACAATTCTGTGGTTATAGCTGTAGAACCTCTAGAACTCTAGAACCTAAGTTTTGTGAAATGGGCATATTTTGAACGAGACAGGTTGCGGTTGGACGTTGCGGCCGCTACACCCCCTATCGGACACCCTCCCCAACCCCCTATCCTATGGCATGACCGACCGTCGGCATGTATGCGTGAAAGTATAACTACCACACAATAAGGACGAATACGATAATGTACTTGCTAACCTCTATTTGATTTCTTCTTATTAGAAAAACCAAAGGCAAACAGCGCGGTCGAGGAAGGTCGTTTTCGTTCCATTACGCACAAAGCATTTAAATTACTTATGATTTCTAAAACATAGTTCTCCATACTACACGCACATGTTCATATATATTACACACATATATGCTTAAACTATTGTCGTATTTGCCTGTGGGAATTTATCGACACCCAAGTATTAGTATTTATAAGTAATTATAATCCGAGAATCAGCAGGTCGTTATGTGTAATTTTATTTTGCTGGAATATGTCCGAAATTTGGGGGGGTCCGGACCCCCCGGACCCCCCTTGATCTACGCCCCTGCCTGTTGGTGTTAACGCACGATACTGATAGTTGGTAATGTAATTGTTCCGTTTGAACTGTTGTAAGAGCTTAGTGATCTGGTTTTCTATTTTGATAGTTTGGACATACAGATTTTGATTAGCGGCTACTTTAAAATGTGCGCTGTCACTGAGGATTGAATTCATTTTTGTGACATAATCCTGCCTGTCTAGGATCACAATGCCTTTGCCTTTATCTGGCGATGTAATCATGATGTTGTTGTTAGTAGAGAGCTTTTTAATCGACTGATTCATGTGCATAGGGAAATTTGAACTATTACGTTTCTGTTCGAAATTGCTAATTGCCGCTTCCGTTGCACTTCTGATGCTGTTCTTAAGGTTAAAGTCGATATCAGTAAGATGTAATTTGTTACAAACGTCTTGCAGCAACAGTTCCACTTTTGCGTAAACTAACAGTTTGTCCACT
The DNA here is from genome assembly GCA_030248225.1 of Trileptium ribeirensis. Taxonomy (NCBI): domain Eukaryota; kingdom Metazoa; phylum Nematoda; class Enoplea; order Enoplida; family Thoracostomopsidae; genus Trileptium; species Trileptium ribeirensis. Next base: position 18,098 of record JASANE010014050.1, read on the forward strand.
TTGTGGTATGTGGGTACAAATTCTAACCCCTTTTCTAATGCTTTATGGTCATGTTCCGACAGTTCCACGTTAGACATATTAAAATAGCTTCTAGAGTATTATGTAGTATCTTTAGACTAATGTATTTAAGACTCAGTAAGTTTTCTGACATCAACTACAGATTTAAAAGGTTTCATAATTGTTGGATAATTAATAACTCAGATAAAATTCTAGATGTTATCAAGCGTTTGAACTATAAAAACGGTATGCACACAGTTAACACTTATGATTTTACTACAATGTATACAAATTTAGAGCATAAAGATATAGTTTTTAGACTGTCGGGTCTAATTAGGGATGCTTTCAATAGCTCTAAAAAGGATTTTATCGCAGTTGGTAAATCAGGTGCTTATTGGTGTAATAGCTCTAGTAAAAACTTGACACTAAATGCGGATGGGATTATCAACATCCTTGATTGGCTTGTTCATAATACATATTTTACCTTCGGGGACTTGGTCTTTAGACAGACTATCGGGATTCCAATGGGCACGGATTCCGCTCCGTACATTGCTAACCTATATTTACATACCTTTGAACAGGAGAATTTGATGACATGTAGTGCTCCTATCAGACATAAACTAAGATACGTTTTCCGCTACATTGACGATATTTCAACTATTAACGACTTTGATACCTTCGAATCGATTTATCGTAATATTTATCCAGATTCGCTAGAACTTGGCAAAGTCAACGACCAAAATAGACAAGCTAACATTCTCGACCTAAATATAACTATTAATAATGGAAAGACCGATGTTGATCTTTTCGACAAAAGAAAACTTTTGAATTTTCCAATTACCAACTATCCATTTTTTACTTCTAATCTTTCTATATCGGTTTTTAAAGGTATTATTCACGGACAAATTCATCGCTACTTTAAAATTTGCAGCTCACCGGAAAATTATATCAAAAACTTAAGTTATTTAATCCTCAAATTGAAAAACAGAGGTTATCCCAGACGATTTACGTATAGCCACTTAAAATGCGCTCTTAATAAAATTTATAAGGATTCTTCCACAGTCAACAGAACGCTTCATATGATAAATAATAATATTGCGCGTTTGAGATAACATTACGTACATAGTATGGGTTTCGGTCGATATTAGTACATATTTGGTTTTTGGTTTATTTACAGTTGATAAAAGGAAACGTTCAGCGCATTCGTCGGAACGCAGTAGCAGAGATACGGTTTCAACTACGGAATTTAGATCATTTGTTAACGCTTAATTTCAGAACTTGTGCGTACATCTTTTGATGTTCACGCACCTTACTGTTGCACGCACGGTTGTGCGTGCCTTACTGTTTTTATATGCTGACCGGTTGGTCAACTCCCCTTGCGTTCCAATTACATATTTGGCGATAAATATATATGTAATAAATCACAACCACCCTTTCTTTTTACCGCGATTCATTTTAACCGAGGTCAAAAATATACTGTTCTTACATGATGGTGGTATACTAAGTAGTTCCTTTACTCGACTACGGTGGCGACTTACGGATTAATTTTACGGTTGAATCCGACCACGAAAACGGACTGCCCTAACGATCTGGTGACAGATCGTTCCGGTTACGTGTAGGAAGACCGGCCTTGACGTGGTGTGGTCGCACGCCCCGGTATTCTCCGGAGTGCTAAAGGGTAGACGTATGCTGTGACACATTTCTTCAAGAAAATAATGCTTAAGGCCCCTTTATTTTGTATTTAATTAGTTTGGTATCTTATGAACATATGTATATGTGTAGTTTATTTCATCTTATTATAGATATTCTTTAATTACTACGCTGTTCGATATATTTTCCGCTTGGTTCCGTGGAATAATTCTGACGATTGCATTAATTTCTTATGGCTACGAATAGCGATGATCAAAGCTCGGTATTAGTTATAGACAAAAACAGCGACGACACACGTAGAGTGGTCGACAATTACGACGATATAGATACTTTTCGACGCAGAGTTAATAGTGGTTAGTTATTCTCATGTTCATACTAGGGTATATAAATTTTATAATTGTCATATTGAATATGAAAATTATGCAAAACCTAAAATATTAAAAACACAGTTAATGTTATTGTGGCTATCACTATTGGTTGCTAACCTAGAAATTAGGTTGTGAAGCTTTTTTGCGTGCTTTTGCTGGTGGAAGTCTTGAAGTTTTGCGGACAGCCAACGGATATACGAAGAAATGATATACCAGTCGAGATAATTGATGCTACTTTTTAGGCGTGCACCGATGTCACAAAGATGCTTGCTTAGATGACTGCTACATTTCTTGTGTTTATGTAGCTCATTATTAAGTATTTTGCTGACGAATTGGGCCAATTCTTTATATTACGTAGAATGGCACGGTTCTTTATTTTTATAAAGCCAGGTGTTAGTTTGTTGTCGATGCAGTTTTGGAGGAACGTACTGTGCGCATCCCGTTTTCCTATATTGATGGCCGTTTTCTTATTGGCTTTATAAAGGCTTACTATGTATTCACCGTATTTTTGCCTTAAGCCCCTAATGATGCCCTGTGGAAATTGCGCTGCTATTAGGGTGTTCAGTGCTTTTAGAGCTAATTCACTAGCGGCGTGCGCCATAATTTCACAGTGGGTTACGGTTTTAAGTATGCCTTAAGTTTTGGTGCAAAAGAGGTGGAAACGTGCCATTCTAATGTTGGTTAAGCCGAATAAACCAGAAGTTTAATGCCGTATACTAAGCTAAAACATATAAATGTAGTAGATACAAAGCAAAAAAGAAAGCCGAATAACGTAATAAATGCGATAATGCGCAACAAAATGATGAAACCTAACCGGCAGTAGTTGTGAGCAGTTATATGAGCTACTACGCCTACTTACTTCGACATAATGCACTATCGGAAATTTAAATTGTGAAGCAGACTACATCGGTAGTTCCTACCGACATCTATCAACCAGAATTTCGGAGCATCTGGGCATTTCAGCCCGAACAGGCAAACGATTGAACAATACTCAATTGTCTAACTCAGCAGTTTACAGGCATACACAGTCTTGCAGAAACCATCCGGAAACATCTGATTTCTCCATAATTTCACAAACAAGTGGTAACAAATTCATTTCAGAAAGGCTACTTCGAATTTTGGAGAATCTAACTATTAGGAGCAAAAAACCAAGGTTGAATGACATTGGCAGCCTTAAACCTCTGATACTGTTTAGTAACAAATAGCAATTAGCCGTAATTCCTATATATCACACATATGTTGCATGTAATTTCATATAATAATAATAATAATAATTAAGTGAAGCAAATCATACATTTGTTATGTCTGAATTTGTACAAATACTATTATAAAGTAATCATATATTCTGTGTTTCTATTCACACAAAGTATGTGTTATAATTCATACATTTGTGCTCAATTTGTTACAATTTTGGTTTATATATAGTTATGCATTATACAAATTATAGGTACACAATTGATGTAATATTTGTTCCCCGTACAGTTGCCCATATATTTTTGTCAATTTATATTCCAAGTGTATATACCAAATTGTATGAAATACAATAATTGTATGAATTACCATTAAACAAATTTTAAGCGCGTGAATGTCAGTCAAATTGTATAGCAACTACAATATTAGATGCTGCGCAGAGACCTTTTGGATTAACGCCATTGCCTTTCATTTGCTAGCCGGATCAAACGAAACGGATAACTAATAACCTCCACAGATATCAATTATCCGTAGCGGAACCGTAAGAAAATATGAGTATTCCTTCCAATTATACAGACGATAGCAGTACCATTTAGGTGTTGTAATTCGGGAATACAGGCATCCCTTTCGTAGCAATATATATATTGTGATTAATTCAACAGCACTCGCTTCTTAGAAAATCAACACGCGCGTGGTTAAAAATATGACCTAAATAGAACCAATAATTCCAAAGTCATAGATTATGACAATGAAATATACACAATCCTTGATCGACAGTATTGATTTTATCTCAATCTATGCCATAGTTTGGACAGCATTATGAAAATATCCACTGTAAAATATGCAGCTTATAGGTACTCCATCTGTGAAAATTTTAACACGTACCGCCCGTCATCCTCAAGCTGTACCATCAGCAATACCTACAAGATCTTGACACTTAATTGGTTGTTTTGGCTTGCGCATTTAGATGCTAAAGGCGTTATCAGATAGATGTCAGGCCTGCGATTTCAACAGGACAGGTCGCCTGTACAGTAAAATGTTTTATCAAGTCACCTTAGCGGTTACCATGTTATAGACGGAAGCAACAAAATTACGCGTGGCTTTAGTTTAATAGTGGTTTTATCCCTTCTTTTGAAAAGAGACACATACAGAGCAACGCTTTTACCGCTATGTGCCGATCGTTAACTGCAATGAAACGGAAAAATATATATACGCCCGTCTGTTCCCCTGAACTATCGTCTTTAATGTTACAAAAGTTTGGTTTAGTGTGGTAACTCAGCAACAGCATAATCTATCTCTAGCATAAAACTTTGCAGCCAGTGGTTTCAAATTTAGCGCGTTTTTATAGAGCGGCTCGCTCGGAGGAGTATCTGTCGCAACGTGAAAAACATTTGGGTGTTTCCATTTTCGCAGTCAGAAACTAGAGATGCCATACCTATGTTTTGCCGAATTAATATTATATATTAAATATTTTAAGCCCAACGGTAATAATTATTTTATTTGCTCTACAAAAAGTGACGAAAACTACAAGAAAAGTAAAAGTATATAAAAGAGAAAAACATGTAAGCATGAACAGTCATGATATTTTCAATTTTAAGTAATATTTGCTCAGTTCAATCGATCATTTTATGGTTTCGTAAGATGCGTTAGCGGCCTACATTCAAACTGCAATTGCAATATAGACGGTGACTTAACCCATATTATACCACAATCGATTTCATTCAAATATTCTGATTGTACATAACATGACTAAGGCACTATTAAGTACAGAAATCATACTTAAATTTCATGCTGTAACACTACGGTAGAAATAACTATAAATGATAAGCTGTCAGTTCTAAACTGAAATACTAGTACGAAGGTGAATGTACTGTATCAGAATTTCCCCCAAGTAACCCTGAGGGGCGTTACGTTATAACGTTAGAAGAAAGAACAGCGTAGAGCGGGGGGTTCGGGGGCGGCAGCCCCCCGACTTTGGCTTAGTGTATGTGTCATATAAGGACCTTAGCTTAGGCTAAGACTAAGGCTTAGTATATCGAGAACGGCATGGCCTGCATTTTAGTTACGCCCCTCAGGGTTAATTTGGCACAGAATTTTATAAAACCAGAATCAAAAATCCCAAGGTAATAGCACAATATACAGAGCACAGTCGTTAAAGAACAAATGCTGTCGAGCGTAAAATTAAATATTAAGATAATCTACAGCCCGTGGTGCTCCGTAAAACAAATAGGACTAAACAATTTACCCACGCTGTAAACAAGTGTCGTATTACAAAACATATATATAATATATAGCGAATATTTATAGCTTAAATATAGTAAATGAAATATGTACATATCAAATGAAGTTCTGCACATTTTTTAATTGTCTATATAAATAAAGAACTTATTGTACGTGTGAAAAATGACTACTTTATTCACGTTTTGTATAAATGGGCCCAGCGGTACCTTGTAGCACATTGCAGGCGTTACGCTGTTTGCATGGTTTGCGAGATGTTTGTCTTTTTTGACCACTGGTGCCAAATAGAGCCGACGCGGAGCAAATTGTGTTATGTTAACCGTGTTTCTCGTGCGGCGCCTGTTTGCTCATGCTTTTCCATTCGTGACCCTGAGAACATTAGCACGCAGTGAACAAGGTTTGATCACCTTATCATACCTAACTTGTTTGCGCAGGATCTCGGTTGAATTTCTGCGCCGGCTCGATGATGCTAAACGTTGCACGATACACAAATAAGAAAGAGGGATGAAAGGGTTCAAGGTACGTGCAATAACATTCCATACGCTCGTAAAATCCATTTAAAACATAGCTCGAATCGTTTGATCTGTAATGATCGCTATGGCATATTTACCTTATTACATCATTCTAGATCGGCTTTTAGTCCAATGCATGTTTGACGATGTTGGCTAACTTTACAATATTTTTCGCCAAATAATTTAGCTTACTAAACGGGTCGGAGTATTGTATGTTTAATTTCATTTAAACTGCAGCACCTTTAATTTTTTTGGATAGCTTTGCGAAATCCTTAAACATCAGAACAACTGCAAAATAGCTGTCACTTAGCTCAAAGCGAACTGATCCCAGCTAAGTTTAATTCAACGTTATGCAATGCAACTTAAGTAATATCCGTAAAAGTGATGTGTGAGAAATATCTATTCGACATCTTTAATAAACATGGAACTAAATAAATATAGAAAGGATTTAAAATGTCATCTTGTTATTACATACTCTGTGAACTGTGTGTTAAAGTAACAAGGTATGTAATAAAATTTCAGATTGCTTACCAATGTTCTGTCTAAAACCATTAAAATGAAATCGGAACTGTAAAAAACAAGACACTTTACTAAGCTAAATTCATGTTTTGTGCTTCGTAACTGTAGTTGAAACACTGCAACTTTCACTTATTAGCAATAAAAGTATCCCCACTAAAGTATATGTAAAAGCCTGATAATTCAGGTATACATATACAATTAGAATTTATGGGAAACCTTAAGCACGACAACGAATATTCTCTAGATTCCCCTCTACAATATGAACACGTTTACAACCAATTTAGGTTAATTTGCGGCAGTCGGAGCACATACTACAATATGTGAACTACATTCCGAAGTGACAAATCTCTGAAACAGCAAGTCTCATTTGAAAATACCGAGGAACACAAATCCGGTTCATGATACATATATCTGGTAACGCACAAAAACTGAATTAAAGAAAAAATGACGGTACCCTAATCGAACTAAAAGCGTATCGCTCCGAATAATTAAGGCAAACGTTTAATAAACGCTAAAACATACATACTGAGCAATTAAAAGCATATAAAGTTTAACAAGCCAGATTTGTTCTATACAAATATTGATATAAAAATGACAACAGTCTATGTGCAATTATATATTGCTCAAGCAAAGTAACTTAAACCTGGTTTATCAATAAAAGTAAAATAAAAGAAAGGCCCAAAATAAGCCTCTTATATATATCAGAGATGAGCCTCTTATTTGGTGAATGACGGGCAAACACAGCAATTACCGTGAGTCAGATTTTAGCACGGGTCTCCGAGTTAGATTCTAAGTCCAAATTCTGACCTAGTTTGACAAATAACTCGGGGTCCTGAACGAAGTATTCTAACTCAGGCGTGATTTAGCACAAAATTTAGCCCAGTAACTCTGAGATGGATAAAACTGACTAACGCTATTAAGTTCCACTCACAATTCGAAGATATTACTAATTCACTCCCACCTCTCAGCCTGAATTACAATTATAACTAAGGAATGTGTTACGGCGCGGATCGTTCTGAGCATTGAGTTTTAGTCAAACTCGTTCGGAATCGACACGATCCGGTTTCAAACATAGGAAACGATACAACTCCGGCTGAATTAAAATTAACTCTGGCATATTTGGAATGCAGAGTCTCATAACCAGTCAAACAAACTGATTGGACTGTTTCGCTGGGCTTATCGATACCCTTGCAGGGCGCTGCATAGGGCTATAAATGCTTAGTTTTGATAACATATGAAATTTTGGAATTAGTTTCCAAATTTACTTGATCGTTGAGTTATATGGGTCTATAGATTTTTGGGGGAGCCGGATGCACATACAAATGCACTTAAAGGTGAAACAGCCTTTCCGGGAAGTAGACTAAAAACGTAAAATTCTTGTTTTACCAACATCAAACATTCCACCTATATTTGTTGTATTACGTTAACTTGAACAACGGAAAGATGTTGCAAGAAGCACCCGAAATGTTTCTAACTGCATCAAAAAGCGAGCTGTTCTCAATAGTTCCCAGCAGATAGGGTCCGCCTCCGTCATGCTACAAAAATAATCTGGAAAAATGCAGCTGGTGTATCTTGGAATTAACTAAGTCAAAAGTTGGCGGTACGTTGTCATAAGATCTAGTTTGTACTAATCGGCTGGATTTACTCTACCATTATCGAACTTTTGCCTGGGCCATTTTTAGTTGAGTGCCATAGCGTGCCACATGCAACCAAAAAGTGAAATTCCAAAGTTTTGTCTATAACACTCTTGCTTGTTGAAATTGAAGGACAGATACTGTTAATTTATATTATTAAACATATATTGTTCTAAGTCTGTAAAAAATGTGCCGCTACCAATCCTTAAATTGTTAGATATGACGGAAAAAAACATTTATTTTTCACAATAAATTAAGTTGACAATAAAGGATCTATAAAGTATTGTATTGTATAGATCCGTTATGGCATGCTCTGGGGTCCACCACTAAGGTGAAATATGCCCAGTAACATTCCAATTTCGTTTGAAAGTTTGGAGGGTAAAATTATTTCAATTTTTTTACGGCAAAATCTCACAAATTCCAACATTTTCATTATTTGTCTGTACGTAGAAGGTATTGTGAACTGCAAATATTAATTCCCAACTTTTTGCTCGTTCGAGCAAACAATATCGTTTCTTACGCTGGTGTTGCCATGTATATTTATATTTACTAAGAAGGCTGTAACTTTGTCCCGTGATACATTGCTATCTTTGCAATTTTTGATCGAAACGTCGATTCTGGTAGATAGGTTATGGGTCTTTAATAGGGGGTGGGCACAACCAAACATCTGCTTCGCCCAAAATTCATACATTTCGGACCACAGCACCTATTGAAAACACAATACTTATTTCTTAGAGGTTACGTTTCAGAGCTGAAGCCGCATTACACGAAATTTCTCCACCAGCGCAACTGAACCTAACAGTGATCCATGAGAACAACAGCGCACACATTACAATAATGTGATCAATACCATAAGTAGTTGTATTATGAAGCTGTTTAGACTATAGGTAAACGCTACGTGTTAGGTTTTTCTTGGACATTATTTGTTATCGCCTGTTCAGCTCCATTGTCTAACAACTTGACAACAATTTCGGCTCTCTGTGGAATATATTTCCTGAAAATAATAGGATAAATCTTGAAATTAACATAATAACGTATGTATAGGTCAAAAATAAACTGACGTTATAAATAATAAATATATATGTAGTATGCAAAATCAGAAAATATAATTTGAGTAGACATTAAAATTATAAAACCGGCAAAGGTTTATAATGCGGCAACTACCGTAAAATGAGTGTAGTATTTTAAATTATAGTCGAGTTGATTTTAGTTACAGAATATATTGCACTACAAATTTTGGAACAATCAATTCCGCAGAAATAAATGGAGACAGAATTCAGTGCATTTAAACCGAGCGCTGTGAATTTATTAGAGTTCCATTTTTGTTTTTAATAAAATATAATGAAAATTGTTTATATTAAAGACGCTGAAATATTAATACCCTCGAAGACATTTTATGTAGCTCACTATTGTTACAGCTGTAGCTTATTTATCTATTTCAAATTACATATAATAAATTAAAAAAAGAATTCAACCCGCTTGAATTGATTAATACAATCTCTGTCTCTGCACAAACGCATAGAATTAGTTCGGTAACCTTGATCGATTCCAGCTTGTTATATTTTTCATATAGCTCCACACATCTTACAGTGGTTTACGCATAACGCACCATGTTTGCATAGAAATTACACTTTCGCGAACTTAACATACACAGTGAAACTGTTGCAAGGTTCCCGCGGCTTTCCAATAACAGTTTTTCTGTCAAAATTTCATTTTCTTGTTCCGACACAGTAATGTTACATACATAATTTTACAAGTTCAGACGCATAAATTAGCACGACACCAGCTACCCCAGAGGTTCTACATTCCCATTTACCTCTTGATGTTGTAGTACTGAATATGAGGTGAAATAAATATTTTATATCATAAAACACATACATTATTTATTGCATTTTGAAACATTCATTCATAAAATATTCGAAAGGGTACATTGGTCACAAATACATTCAACCAAATCTCTTCAACGTTTTCAACAATCGCGAAAACCTTTGTAATGAGACTACAATTCTTATTAATCCACGTAATAAGAATTAAAATATATGTATATAAAAGGTTAAATGGGTCTACTTGGGACTCATTTTATGTTCCTATTACCTTATTCACACGTCTAACAAAAAAGTATTGCTCGTCCAGACGAAAATGACGAATATATTCGATATGAAGCTTTTGTTCTAAGACATAGGTGAAAAAATATTTTCCTGGTCACAAAAATGGAGGGCACGCTCTTCAAAGGGGTCTACCACACCGCATGGGTGGATTGCATAGGTGAACTAACGGAGTAAATTGGTCAGGGGTCAGACTATAGGCTTTCATATGCAAAGGACCCCAAGCAGAATGGCTTCATTCGTTTTGAAAATATTTAAAAAAACCGGACGGACGGTCACTGTAAAATTCATCAGTAGCCATACAAATTAATGCGTACTTTCTTCGCTAGATGAGCAGCCAGATGCTGAAGTTTAGAGGCCGATTGGTCTTACACTTACACAGCCGACAACAAACTAACTTCGCAATACGTCCTCTTGTGTGGTTTGGTGATGTTGTAAAACTTCACGGTGCCCGTTACCATACTGTTACGTTTAGTGAAGTCGAAAATTGAGAGGGACCGGGCGGTGGGGGTAAGGAAACTTAGATTAGGAGATTATTCGAAGGTTTTAACGTGTCAGTGATAGGAAACAAATTCAAAAAAGGAACGGCCAAATAGCCCTTTCTCTCGAAGAATCTGCGATCGCAAACCTTACTTACGTTTGGTCAATGGTATTACCAGACGATGGTGAGTGGAATGCTCAAGTCAAACCACATAAAACTACACTCCAACAACATTTCAGGTAAAACTGAGCTATGATTCCATACACCTTTGCGAATGCACGTTCACTTTTGTGAACGATTTCACTACCTGTTACTATTACTCTTACCACACACGCCGCAAAGGCACCGCACTTAGGCATTTTCAACAACTTACGATTTTCCCTGCTACTGCGCCCGACTCCCTGTTCTCCCCGTTACATTACCCATTTTCCCTGTCGCGCGAGAACCCTGCTGTTGCAAGTTATATAGAATAAACCCTAGTCGCAAACTGCTGATTCGTATTGTTAACTAGCTAGCAATCCATTGGCTGATTGGTTCGAAAACCCCAATAACTTTCTAGTACAGTCGAACATATACTGCCAAATACATTTGACAGTGTTAAATTTATAGATTATTGAATAAGCATTTCGAACACAAATGTCAGCTTTACATCAATTTTATTTTAGTATAAAAACACTGAAAAACTATCAGGACATGATTGAAAACACATTTTGCATTTCTGTTTAACCAATGATTGATACGTTTTGTGCAAACCTACAATTTTCCAAAACTTTTGGCCGGTCATTGCAGTAAATGGTGGATATTATTATTGCATTTATAAGCCCGTTTGCGGGATAATTCTGAAGAAACTGAATAACACGGTGTATGCCAATTACCATACTGTTATTGCTGTCGATGTATCATAATATGTTTGCTTCAAGTTTACATAAAATAGGGCTAATTGTTTTGGAACGTTCCAGACAACGCGCTTTGAGACCATGCAACGTGAACCCTAATAAATTGAAAAAAAACAAACTGAATTTCATTGAAATTAACAGAATTTACTGTAAGGAGACGGGAAAGAAAAACAATTATTTTGTTCCCTTTGTATCACGCATTTTAACTCAACTTTGAACAGAATTTTTACACACAGTTTCATTTGAAAGGACGAGCTCCTTTAGTGCCAGTCCACCACGATTACACTGTCCAAAAAATTAATCTCCGCCAGGAGTCCACCAGAGCAATCGGATTGACAAAAAATTTGCTGTCACTACTCAAAGGAACTAGAATAACAGTTACCGTACAGAACACTATATACTTATCGAATAACTGCTACGCAACTTTATGTCACAACACCCATTTTCCGGCTATAACACAAGTTCAATCCTCCAAAAAGATAAATTTTCAAAGGTTTGACTGAAAAAGCGCTGTTAGCCGAGAATGATAAATAAGGTTTCAGCATTGTGTACCCTTTTAACACGTTTGCTTATAGTACTAAACATTCGGCATGTATGACACTACAAGGATTTTAAAATGCTAAACGTTGCTATAAAATAAAAAATTGTGTAAGTTACACCATATTTTAGTTGTACGTAACGGGCTAGAACCATTATAGATCTATAGCATTTCAACGCTGCTGAACACGACCTACTAACACGAAAATGATTTATGAGGTCAGTGTAACCGTACTCCAACTGCATACGTATACTTTTTAATATCCTACATTACTCGATATGATCATGGCGTATTATACATGTGCACTCAATGAAGTCAATAATAACAAATAATGTGAATAATAAAATATTTTGTCGACTTACCTATATTTAACGCTTGCCATATCCAGAAGTCGCTTGCTAGCAATCATTTGGTAATCGTCTGGTTTATCGTGCATATAAACAACATGCTTGATCCCAGCTTGAATTATTAGTTTCGCACACTCATTGCACGGAAACATCGTTGTATGAATAGTACAACGCTTAACGTCGGCCGTACTTTTATTCATAATTGCATTCATTTCCGCATGGCATACTAAAACAGTACAGTATAACTGTAAGAACCAGGTTTGTAGTCACCACCACATTCTACATTATTAAGATTGCACACGAATCATTGAATATGCGCAATAATTATTCTTAATGTGGAAAACTGACCGCAGGTCCGTTTCAAATCACTGGCCCTACAGCAGCACAAATTAAAAAGTAAATCAGATCAGACAATGTTAAAATTGAAGAAATATTCTGTTTGATTAATTGAATACAACATCTATTACTTAAAAATATGAGAATGCATGTTCCGATGAGTTTCAGACAGGACGTATAAAGAATTAAATAGATTTTTCTTACTTTTAGTAGCTAGAAAATGGAGATCCATAATCAAATATTACAAATCAATTCAGCGATTCCTTCACTCTCTAATTAGATTTCTAGAACGAATATTGTACAGTTGCCGCAAAAATTGAGTGCAATCGAAAACGGACGAAATCGGAATCCACCGAAATTTCGCTTAATCGAAAATAAAAATTTTGTTTTGAAATGTATCTGCCTGAGCCAAAGTCGATAAATTTCGTTTAATAAAAATTGATCGAAATCTCGACCGATTATTTTGCACGTATTTGTGGACATCACTGTAAATAGAGAACGCTTAAGACAGCAAATTACGGCCGCAACATATTATCATTGTTGGGTTTCGGCTCAACACCGCTCAGCTGACATGCAAACAGCATTCAATACGAAACGGATTAAATGAGAGACGTAATAAATCGCAGCACCGTAATATTCCAAACACATAAGATACTTTTACAGCAACCTCTTTCCAAATATTAAATATATCGTACTGGCTCCCATATTTAACATCATATTAATTTGAAATGTCACATTAATTAATTTATTAGCAGTCAACAATTTTTCAACAATTCTATTTGATCCCAAGAATTCGAAAATTAAAGAGGAACAGATGGACACATGCGCTTAGAAGTTGTAGATAAGAATACGCGTACCGCACACCCTAATAATGTAAGTGATATAATCCATGAAACGTAAAATTTCAGTATTCATTATCATTTGACATTTAATTATATTAATGCAAATTACATAGATTTTATCACTTGGTTGACGTTTACAAGCTTTTCAGGAATAAGTATTGAAACATTTATTCATGGAAACTACTCGATATAAAATATTACCACTATATTCGATTAGGGGTCCTAACATGACATAACGACGGAGGCAAGGGGTACTACTAGCTATTGCAACTAAATGTAAATTTCGATTCCTATTTGCTCATATAAAATTTGGAAATGCTTATATAAACTCGAACCGAACTTGGCCAGAGCATTCATTACGCGGCCTGCGCTTGGACCTGTTTTCATAGAGACAGTGGTTTTATGACGAATAAAACAGCGCAGTCGGTAGCAAGCGAAATATGTCTTATATTCTGCTGCTGTCGAGGGCATATAAATTCGCAACAAGTAACTCGACAGGTTTTAACAGAGCATGTAACTGTAAATAGTACAAAGTCTGTAAATAATCTCTCGTCAGGAAAGTTTTATAGTTTTACGATCAGTTGATAGATCATGACCAATGAGTGGTGAAAGGTAATGATCTAGTACCCAACTGTCACTTCATTAATCATCAGACGATCTCAGTGTTCTATCACTCAAAGAGTACTGCTATCCACGCCTAATACTTTCTACCCCAGGCCTTTAATGTTAGCGAAAACGGGGAAAAAGTTAAAAAATTCCCGTTATGCCTGCGTACTTATCATTAGTTTCCGCATGTGAGCTACAGACAACATCGCACATTCGATCTGTACAGCAAATCATTTGTGATAATTCATCCCCAGCAATACCAAATTTTAGGGAGGTAACTACGACAACGGTATGACAGCAACATCATTTTCGTGCTGGTTAAATTGCTCAAAGCCGAATTTCGTAAGATCAGATGAATTGCGATTATTAAATAAATCTTCACAAAAGGGAATTTTATCATAAATAACTAGTAAAATAAACACTTGCCACTGCTGCTATCTAAAGATAGCGTAATTATTGCATTTCGCTTTCTTCTAACAATTAATTCTTTATTATGTAGTAATTCCCCTGAGATATGTCCTTAGATCACCATGGATACGTTGAGCTTCTTATTGGGACCCTCGGTTATGATTCTGGTATAATGGAAACAAAACAAAAACGATACAACCCGACTTCACCAACTCAAAGCAAGGAAATTACACCTTGGTTGCTTCAGCCTGGAACTAAGGGAATTTAAAGTACCTACCGTCGGGTTCCCGCAGTTGAACTGTGGTTATTACAACGAAGTGTAGCTGTCCCAAAACTTCGAACATGTTTTATTTTTAACGACAGCCTGCAATTATGGACATGTAATAAAACAAATCTAGCGCTTTTAGCACAGGTGCGAATTTTTTTAATTTTTGTCAAAAATAAAAAAAAATCGCATATTTTAAACCCAACACACATTTTCGAAAATTGCGAGCAAAATACCTGAGGGTTCCAGGGTATGGCCTGAGGGCTGCAAAATTTTACCATGAAGGCATGAACTGGGGAAAGCTATGATGTTGACATACCTGGGCTGGCCTTTCAAATAGAGGGAGGCAGTGAGCCGCTAATTTAGGATATTCATAAAGGTAAGTTTTGGCTTCCCGCCATGACTCTTTTCACCCAGGGGTGACATCAAATAATGGGCCTAGCAAAAACGGCTATAAGAATAACTGATGCTACTGCTTTTATTTTGACCATTTCTGACTAAATCCTAAGTAAAACGAAGCGCGCGCTCCGCTGAATTACGCATTCTGATGAGCAAGTAAACAATGTATATATGTTAAAATAACAACATGTTGCAAAGGCTTCGAAAACAATATACAATGCAATTACAAATTCCTGTTGAATTCGTGGTGCATGGTATGATTCGGATTAAGCTGGGTACTATAAGCTGAGCTGATACTGGACGCCCTCAGCTTGTAATTTGATACTGTGGAGTGGTCGCCTATTTGAGAAGCCAGATCTAAGAAACACCTAATCTTAATTTATATAAAGTTATCTTAGGTTAACGATTTTTACTGTTTTAAAATATTTTTTTAAATTCGACTCCACAACACGTATATAACTGAAAAGTCTTTTTTGTATGAAATATATCATCTTCATAAATTACAACATATAACACACATCACATAAAAATTACCGATGAACTAAATAAGGTCACCAGTTAAAATTTATTCACCACCTATTTACGCATAATTTTGAAGCCCAAAGAATATATAGTTAGGGAGGACATCAAAGATTGTCGACAAATGCTAGATTCGAAAACTCAATTTTAAGCTTTAAGAGCATTCGATTGACAAGGGGTTACCCAACCTGCAGATTCTGAGTTCTAAATACATTACATCACTGACTGAGACATAAACATAAGGCAAAATTCTATGCCAAGACACTATCCATACCATAGGCATACTTATTGTCCAGAGGATCGTCGGATGTTTTCCCCCAAGGCAGCAAGTCGTCGTTGCAACCAAATGGCATTCCATTGTATCCAATACCGACAATTTTTTTCTCTTCATTTACAATGCATGTCCCAACCTGAAAGACAATTATCTTTAAATACAAAAATATGATACGTGTTGGCTTCACTAACAAAATCCGATAACAATCATATTTCCGCAATATTATTTTATAGTAGACAATATTAAAGTCCTAAATAAGCCAAAAACTACGCTGAAACGTCTACCCAACTGAAACACACCTGCGCTCTCCTAAACTCCGAAAACAAGTAAATTTGAAATTGTGACACTGACACGCTTAAGGTAATTCGCGAATACATGTTTAACATAGTTCGGGGAATGTTAAATGTCATACGTTCGCTACCACTTATGACCCAAATACGGCACACAGACGTGCGGTACTTCAAGAAGGAGGCCGAATTATTCCGCTAGTATGGCTGCTAAAATGCTTTTGCCAAAGGATATTGTCGATAATGTACAGCATGAACAATCGCTAAATGTTTCACCTTTGACAAAGCTGCAGATGGACAAAGAGATGGGAGATATTTTAAAGACAGACATTCCAGATTACAAGGCACAACTTGACAATTCAGAGCTTCAAATTTTTAGCTACACAGACCTGCCGTAGAAATCATCAATACCAAGCAAGCACCAATCAAATACAGTACAGAAGACGAAAACGCGAACCATGAAGATAAATATATGTATTTCATTATTACAGCAACTACCACAAACAAAATTTATACCGAACGCTCGTCGAATAATACAGTTGTTATCGGAAGTTGGTAATGGCAAAGAGCCATGAAGTGACGATGGAAGAAAACTTTATTTTGAAAGCAAGTTTATTCCCAAAAGAAATTTTATAGATTTGCTGTAGCATTTACTGAAATTATGACGACCAAATGATCTACCATCACGATATAACACTTTCAAATCCGTGTTAGCCGCTTTGCCGATTGCGACATCATGGATTCCAAACCGAAAAGCGAGGCAATAAAAAGAACGCATAAAAGAACAACCTCAGAAACAGCTTGCAAACGGGAAACATTATGAAGACAACGTATAGATACCGAAAGCTAAGTGTACCAGGATTTCCGTACGTATAGCCCAATCAAGCGATTGCGCAGACTTGGTAGTATCCAATAGAAGCGGTTCAAATTGAAGAAATTATGAATGTTTTGTCTATAATTTTTTATTATTTAATTATAAATATCGTTGTTGATTGAGTAAATTGTCATTTCGCATCGCTTTGTTAGTCACAATGCACATTGAGCTCGTACACCATGGCTGGATACATTAAGCGTTATACCGTAGCATGCGATACTGTGTTGCACGACTTTAATATATATATATACCTATTCTCGTAACATAAACCTAAAATCGCGCAACTATGCGAATCCCTGCTGTGTAACGAGTTGGCATGATACAAATACATGTACGCACAAAAGTCAGTTTGTCAAGTTTCTAGAGGACGCAACAACTTGCGATGCATTTTTCAATAACCGTCAGGTGCAATACTTCCAGCGAGTAACATGAGACAAAATCCGATCGTTATGCAGGTTTATTACAAATCCAGAAGAATTTATTCAAAGTGGCTCCGGCTGGACAATAGCTGAGATTGTTGGCACAGATATTCATATTGGTAAATATGAACCAACGCGCGGTGCACATTCAAAACATGACGAACTCAGGCAAAACATGCCGAGGTTAATTACAAACAAGCACGCTGTTATTAAGTATACAATGACGACGAAAAACATTTCAAATGGGCACTGTTATCTGCAGTGTATCCTGTTCGTCACATTGCACATCGTGTTCAAACTATCGCCCGCATAATTTGGAAGCGTATATATTTTTATCAATTTATGTTTGACGACATTAGTAAATTTTTACTGGAACATAATCTGCATATGGCTACAAACCAACGTTATACTTTATTTATCGGCCGAAAACATTTGCTACACGACAGTCGCGTGCATTTTTGTCTTCTATGCTTGTTTTCGTTTACGTCGCAACAGCGTGTCGATAACCATTTCTTGACGTGCAAATCCGGTAACTGTGCAAAAGTAATGGATAACAACACATTGAAATCCAATGCATTTGACAAAATGTTTATTTACTGTAACTTTGAATGTCTCTTTTAGTCGTGCGCTACGGTAAAAGCTGCCCCGCGTACTCCTTGTAGCTTTGGTGTGTTTCAAGTATTATACTGCTGGGAATGCCAACCGCGTATATATCCAATGGAACCGATACTTCAAATGTGCTGTTTGTGTAATCTGCGAAAAATTTGAAACAATTTGCCACAAGTGTGCGAATTTGTACAGAAGAATTTGAAGCGGATCATGTCGGTTAAAAGGATGCCGATATCAATGTCACATTTGCGGAGAACGTTTCGAGGACCAGCGCATACCGAATGTAATATCGCTTATAAACCCAATCGAGATATATATGTGTATTTTTATATAAGTTAAAACGCTATGACGGTCATTTGATTATGCAACACAGAGGACCCTTTGCCAATCAACACGGCTTTTCTGCCGATCGCATCCAAAAACAATGTAATCTTACAAAACGTTTGCGCTCAAAATATCGCTTACAGTTACTAGGCCGTATTACTGGCGAATAAAATTTTTAGACTCGTTTCAGTTTATAGCAACACCCTTGGATAAGTTGGCATCTAATCTACGAAATGGCAGTATAGAAAATTTTCGCGCGATGAATACACGCTTTCCTGACGACCAAAAATTTTACCTGCCGCTTCGGAGAGGTTTGCATTCATACAAATACATGAATTCGTGGGAAAAATTTGAAGAAACTGAAAAAAGACCATTTTTGCAGTTCTGTCGCTATGACATATATTCCCGATGAGGCTATAACCATGCCATAAACGCAAGGAATACATTCAAGATAACTAACATGGCAGAATATAACGATTTATATTTACCAATGGATATCTGCTTCTATGCGATGTAGCAGGAAATTTTAGAGCCCTTTAATTTGAAAAACTACAAATTGGGTCATTTCCTAACTCTGCCATCGCTGGGACGGGACGCAGTGTTGCAACAGTAGAATGTCGCACTTCAAACTGGACGCATTAACAGACCCTAATATGTACAATGTTATCGCGACTGGAGTTCAGAGCGGCTTTTCAATCGTAACAATGCAATGTGCTAAAGCCAATACCACGCTGCTGGCAAGGTAAATCATATTGTGGCTTCGTACCTTGCTTCTTTCGACGCCAATAAGTTGTACGATTATGCATTGTCTAAGTCTGACAACGTCTGGATTTGCATGGATCATGAATTAATAGAAATTGTACATTTAAGCAGTGAAATGGTAGCGAGGAATATCGATAAATTTTAGATGTCAATCTACATTACCCTCACTATCTTCATGATTTGCACAATTGCAACCTCAGCACAGTGTAGCGCAAGACAAATTATTATCATACTATTTAACAAAACTAAACTTAACTAACTTGGAATAAAACTATCACGTCAGAACAAATTTATACAAAATCTCTAAAGTCGTACGTTGTACACAAAATAAACTTAAAGCTAGTTCTTCAACATGTGAAACTTAATCGTGCAGGGAATAACTGGAACCGTCCATGTAAACCCGATTCGGAACCTGGTCTTCGAAACTTAGATATATATATATAGTAAAACAGATGAAGGTACCTGGGATTTAAAATGTATTGAAAATAACTTTTACATTATACTTAATGTATTGCCTCTCTAGAACTATGAAGAAACCTAGGAAGTTAATAATGCTAGGCTCTCTACTTGCTCAAAACTTGCCAGGAGGCATGAGCCAGGGCCCCTTAGTTCCGGACCGGGCAGCGCCTAATTTTACCAGGGTTAAAAGAAAAACGATTAAAAATCGTTTCAGAAATACTGCCAAACTGGTTTCAATGAAGAGAAAAAGCTATTTTGAAGCAATTTTTGACAAAATTTGAGAAGTTTTTGGCTCCAGGATAGAATTGTAGTAAAAATCTTGATCAAATTTTACGTACATTGGGGGTGCAAAAAATTTCCGAAGAGACGATAAACTGGAAACGCCCAAAAGTTTGCCAGGGGCACGAAATGGCACACCCGGTTTATGCCAGGGGCACTTGAAAATGCCAGCTCCCCGCACAATTTGGAGAGAGCAATGATGTTTATCGATCAATATCGTACTTCTTGACCCTCAGAGCAAGAATGCCTTACCTTATATAGCATTGCGTAAATTGAGTTTTACCGAATGTGCCTGTAACTCAACATGATTGCATGGAGCGTACACTAAACTCTTTTGCTCTGTCTCCAATTACCTGCCTTTACTACATGTATTTGTATATATTACATTTATTCTGTAGGCAACTTGAAATTATTGGTTTATGTGGTTCTAAAGAGAATAAAGGAATGTATACAAAAATTTTCTGATCATCGTCAGAGACATTGTTTAGGCTAGCGCTGGAAAACCGGTGTCCGTCAGCCAGATGACAACTTTCTGATCAGAATGCTATAAATGAGATAAACTGTTATACTGCATGCACAGTTTCAATAAATACAGTTCATTGTCAAAAACGGTTTTTGGCTGCGTAGCAGATATGTTACCTTACATCAATGCGGACTGATTTACAAAGTTTACAAGCGCACTATCTGGTGCTTGACGCAAAGTCAAGCTTACAGCTAAGTACTTCTAAATAGTCCATACTCTGTTACCGAATTTGACCGGACATACCTCTCAATGTGTAAAACAGCTGCTACAAGCATAGCGCTGGCTTAGTTTTGTTAACAAACTCTTGCAGGGTCAAGATGAAAAATTCCCACTGAAATTATGTACCCTCTGACGTTTCATATGGTTATTTGATGAGTTAATCCTTTCTTATATTTAGTTGTATTAGAACTTGGTTTATATATTACGTATGTTTGGACAGATGATGCAAAATGTTGAAATTTTCAAACAATATCTTTAAACCGGAATTCCGGTTCTGGTATGGTTTTTAATGAATTTCATGAATTTAAACACCGAACCAACGAACATGGTGAAAAGCGATTTCGAAAAGGATCTGTTGAATAATTGTGTATTCGGTATAAGTATGGAACGTGTACGTGAATATGTAAATATAGAACTGGTAACAAATTATGAACGTCTCCAAATCCTGGCTTAGAAACCGCGTTACAAGTGTCAAATATGCGACGATTTTCTTATAGCCGTAATGACGGACAAGAAAACCCAGCATCTGCGAAAACCAATTTACGTCGGATTCAGAGTGCTAAAGCTTTCGAAACGTTTAATGTATGGTTTTAATTATAATTTCATCATGAAAACAATTTCTATTGTATGCCTTCGGCTCACCGATACAGAACACTTCTACGAAACGCTGCACCAGAAATACCTATTTAACTTTAGTGATTATCCGGTAGTCATTGTTCATTTACTGTACTGAAAATAAGAAAGTATTGGAAGAAAATAAAGATGAAATGAATGGATGCTCGATGGAAGAATTTGTTATATTGTGAGCAAAAATATATATAGAACATAAAATGTGACGACCGTCAAAAGTAGATAAAAAGGCGTGAGGAAAAGCATAATGAAAAAAGGAACGACCATTACATCGCTGCGTTGGAGAATGAAAATATGCGACATCAATCACATACCATTTGTAACATTTGCCATGAAATGTTTAACTTGTTGTCAAACAAAGTAAGCTTGTGTGCGTATGACGACAAGATGTTTGTCTTGAATAATACCGTCTAAACACTTGCTCTTGGACATTATATGCTGCAGCAAAATAACCAAGAAGAAGATACAAATTGCGATGACTAAATAAAACTGTTATGCATGTGATTTATATTTTCAAAGTCACTGCAATTAGCTACAGTGTAATAAATTGTTGAATATCAAATTTTTAAACAAACAAATTTGTTCCATAGTATTGCCGAAGCTTGATTTATCCCATAATCCCTTCCCATTTCCCAGTAACCTTTAGTTTGCATTTAAAATTGTACAAATCATTGTTATTTATTAGTGCACCCATAATCGATATGAAAGGTTAAACTAAAACAGTGCAGTGTAATACTAGAACTATATCTGTTCAACGAATTGTGAAAGCAGTGCACAAATCTTGGTTGTTCCTGAACCATCATTTATATATACGTACTGCCTAAATGCTACATATTGAAATTGCCGCGTAGGAAGGTATTACATAGTCTCTTATAGCTTATTTGTTCTACAAAATGAACCGAAATTGACTCAGACATCTGCATCGTTTGTCGAGATACAATAAGTAAAGTGATTGCCTAGGTATCTCCGCCACCGACCGAGTACCTTCAGCACGTTTTCCGGGATGATGGAATCGTGCCTCGCTAATAACTAAATGGCACAAACAGAGATTTCATATCTCAAATGAGCTTTCAGTGCACCCGTGTAAAGTGGAGTTTACGTGTCATCCTGAACACCCAATAACGGACATTCTTCATTTCATCACTATTTGGCTAGCAAAAATCCACTCTTTGGTCGTTTCTCTCGCCCAAAATTGAATAACATGTGAAGTGTTGTGTAATATTCTATCTTTCGACATATATATATATATGAAACTCGTTCAAATAATGTAAAACAAATTATATACCTGTAAGCTGGGATCTTTACTCCTTTTCGCAGATATAACAGCAATTGACATAAAATAATCATCCCAAGAGATATAGTCGCACCTTTTTCTATTAGATGACATTTTATAAAAGCATAATTATACGGATACACCAAATTTCTTTTACTTTTGTTTGTGCTTATTAGTACAATGTTATGTACTATAAAAAGTAAATGTTACCATATACAGTGCTAACAGCTTGTCCCGTCGACAAAATAGTAATTTTGAGCGTTGAACAGCTATATTGAGCCGCAACTTAGAAAATGAACCAAATATCAACTATGTTGCCTTTATAGTGGAGTGGATTTACCCGTTTATTGCGTATTTAGATTCATAATGTGCAACTAAACGGATAAATTTTGCTATACAAACTGAGAGCAATAACACCCTTAAAGCAGCAATCCCAGCTGAATAATGTGTTGAAACTTAGCAGACATCTTTGCGAGGTCACATTGAAAATAAATGCCCATTTTCTTTGTCGGCTGCACGCAGTGGTATTTCCCAATATCCTGAACGCTGATCGAGGCCGAAAAACATAGCGAGTCTATTGTTTCCGTAAAACACACAAAATTTAATAAATTACGGTCGATGTCAATTCTCGATAATTCACATAAAAATGTTCAGAGCTAAATCTGTTAGCGAAGTCGGGGATGCCCATGGGCTAAAAGATGAACAAATGGCAATTTTTGGACAACCATTTCCTGCACCTGGCGTGATTGTATCGCAAAAACGTAACCCAAGCGGGGATTTCGAAACTTATAGTAAAACAGATGAAGAAAGAAATGAAAGTACAGTGGATTTAAAATGTAATGAAAATAACTCTTACATTATACATAATGCACTACAATGGCATTATTGCCTCTCTGGAACTGTGAAGAGACTGAGGAAGATACTAATACTGCCTTGACATTCGCTGAAAATTTTGTCAGGCGATTTTGAAGCAGATTTTGCGAAATTTTTGGCTTCAGGACCGAATTTTAGTGAAAATTGCGATCAAATGTTATGAACATTGGGAGGTACAAAATTTGCGAAGAGGCGATGCACTGGGGAGCCCGAAATTCTACCAGAAGGCACTAACCGGCGCACCCGGTTTTTGCCATGGGGCACAACCGGGGTAACCGAGTGTTGCAAGGTGCCACGAAGCGGGGCACCCGGTTGTTACCAGGAGACACTTGAAACTGTGCGTTTATTTATCGATCAATATGTCGGTTGTTGGACCTCAAAGCAAAAATGTCATATATTATACAGCCTTGCGTAAATTGCGTCAAACTGAATGTGTTTGTTACTAAACATGGTTGCATGGGCCGCAGACTACACACTTTTGCTCTGTCTCCATTCGACTCCCTTTACTATACATACATTGTTAGATATTATTCTGTAGAAAACTTGAAATTATTGGTTACTGTTCTAAAGAAAATAAAGGAAGTTATACTATAATTTCCTGATCAATGTCAGAGACATTGTTTAGGCTAGCGTTGGAAAGTCAGTGCCAGTCAGCAGTCAGCTAGATGATAATGATGATAACTTTCTGATGATAATGCTATAAAGGAGACAAACTGTAATATTGCTAGCACAGTTTCAATAAACACACTTCATGGCCACAAATGGCTGTGTTTCAGATATGTTACTTTATTTCATTCTGGACCGATTTATAAAGTTAGCAAGCTCACTCTCTGGTGCTGGATTTATGTTAGTCAAGTTTGCAGTTAAGTACGTACTTAATCGACACTCTGTTA
>JASANE010014051.1:0-21593 GCA_030248225.1 Trileptium ribeirensis
TTGCAGCAATTAGGTAGCAAAAAAAAAATTAGGTAGGAAAATGGGTCGTTGATAGTTTAATGGATTAGCAGAATCACCATTCGTATTTATCTTGAAGATGAGAAATCATGGCCTCGGTCACTATACTGTCCATAACTTTGCAGCAATTAGGTAGCAAAGAAATGGGTCGTTGATAGTTTAATGGATTAGCAGAATCACCATTCGTATTTATCTTGAAGATGAGAAATCATGGCCTCGGTCACTATACTGTCCATAACTTTGCAGCAATTAGGTAGCAAAGAAATGGGTCGTTGATAGTTTATTTCATTACGGAGATAGTTTATTGGATTAGTTTTTATTTTAGCAAAATCACCATTCGTATTTATCGAAAATGAAATCATACCTGGTCACTTCTGTCTAACTTTGCAGCAATTAGGTAGCAAAGAAAAAGGGGCGTTGATTGTTTAATGGATTAGCAGAATCACCGAGGTATTTTTTGAAGATGAGAAATCATGGCCTCGGTCACTATACTGTCCATAACTTTGCAGCAATTAGGTAGCAAAGAAATGGGTCGTTGATAGTTTAATAGATTCACAGAATCACAGTTGGTTTTATCTTGAAGTGGTGAGAATGCAAAGAAATGGGTCGTTGATAGTTTAATGGATTAGCAGAATCACCATTCGTATTTATCTTGAAGATGAGAAATCATGGCCTCGGTCACTATACTGTCCATAACTTTGCAGCAATTAGGTAGCAAAGAAATGGGTGTCGAACATTATTCGTAGCAAAATCACATTCGATTTATCTTGAAGATGAGAAACATGGCTCGGTCATATACTGTCCATAACTTTGCGGACGATTAGCAAGGAATGGGAGTTGATAGTTTAATGGATTAGCAGAATCACCATTCGATTTATCTTGAAGATAGAATCATCGCAGAGCAATTTACTGTCCATAACTTTGCAGCAATTAGGAGCAAAGTCGTTGATAGTTATTCATTCAAATAACAAGTCAGTATTTATCTTGAAGATAAAATAGTGGCCTCGGTCACTATACTATTCATAACTTCGCAGCAATTAGGTAGCAAATCTCATGATCGTTTAATGAATTATAGCGAATCACCATTCGTATTATTTAAATAAAATCATCCTCTACATACTCGTCCAAACTTGCAAAATCCAAAAAAAAAGATTAATGGATTAGCAAAATCACCATTCGTATTTATCTTGAAGATGAGAAATCATGGCCTCGGTCACTATACTGTCCATAACTTTGCAGCAATTAGGTAGCAAAGAAATGGGTCCGATAGTATACAAGCAAAATCACAGATTATCTGAAGAGAGAAGAGCGCATCGGTCGTCAATTATATTCAAACTTTGCACAACGGAGAAGAGAAGGGGTTGATAGTTTAATGGATTAGCATAATCACCATTCGTATTTATCTTGAAGATGAGAAATCATTCACTATACTTTCCATAATTTTGGAGCAATTAGCAAAGAAATGGGTCGATAGTTTAATGGATTAACAGAATTACCATTCGTATTTATCTGGGAAAGTAGAAATAGTGGCCTATTTGGACTATACTGTCCATAACTTGCAGCAATAGGAGCAAGAAAAGGGGTAAGTAAGAAGCAGAACACCACGATACTAAAAGGGACGCGAGAAACAGGCCCGGCATATATGTCCAAACTTTAGCAATAGGGGAAAGAAATGGGTCGTTGATAGTTTAATGGATTAGCAGAATCACCATTCGTATTTATCTTGAAGATGAGAAATCATGGCCTCGGTCACTATACTGTCCATAACTTTGCAGCAATTAGGTAGCAAAGAAATGGGTCGTCGATAGTTTATTTCATTAGCAAAATCACCATTCGTATTTATCTTGAAGATGAGAAATCATGGCCTCGGTCACTATACTGTCCATAACTTTGCAGTAATTAGGTAGCAAAGAATGGATCATTGATAGTTAATGGATTAGCAGAATCACCATTCGTATTTATCTTGAAGATGAGAAATCATGGCCTCGGTCACTATACTGTCCATAACTTACAAATTAGGTAGCAAAGAAATGGGTGGTTGAGAGTTTAATGCATTAGCAGAATCACCATTCGTATTTATCTTGAAGATGATAAATCATGGCCTCGGTCACTATACTGTCCATAACTTTGCAGCAATTAGGTAGCAAAAGAAATGGGTGGTTGATAGTTTAATGGATTCAGCCGAATCACCATTCGTATTTATCTTGAAGATGAGAAATCACGGCCTCGGCACTATACTGTCCAAACTTTGCAGCAATTAGGTAGCAAAGAAAGGGTGGTCTAAAGTTAAGGATTAGCAAAACACCATCGATTTATCTTGAAGATAGAAACAGGTATAACGCCACGCCAAACGCAGCAAGGCAAAGAAAGGCGCATAGTAAGCGCCCGTATTTATACAGACAGCGTCGGAAAGCAACCATTGTTTCGGTAATAGTCTTTGTATAAAGCTATGTTCAAAAACAAGCGCTAGGAGTAAACATAGTGCGTCTCGAGCTTGTTGCAAGAAAAAACTGAATCAGACAGTTTGGTGAGTGGACTAGTTTACACAAAATGTTTATGACCAATTTGAGGTGTAAACTTAATCCAATTTAGTTCTGCATGCTTGCCGTGTTGGTTAGTTACATATGGCAGGTTGCCGTCGATTTCAACAAAACACGGTGGCAAATGCAGTTGCAAGCAAATTACATTTAACAACATAATGACTAACCAATCCCTAGTCGTGATTACGAATAGCCGATACGCCGCATTCTTCAAAGCGTTTACATATCTAAACAAGCGTTCGGGGTTACAGAAATTCAGGATTTTGTCTTCTTGATTTTTTAAAAAGAGTATATAGCTATAGAACATGTCCCACTGCAAGCCTTACAAGCATTAAACTTGTCAGAAAGATTAATATGTTTGATAGAGCTTGAGATTCTGTGCTAATAGTCGTTTAATATACTGCGGGTATTTTGACTTTTGAGTATTACGAGTGGCAACATTTGGTAAATGCATTGAACACAAGTTATGAACAGAATTAATTGAATTCAGAGATGGAGAAGCGCTAGCTTCGAAATCGAATAATTCTCACTAGACCGCATTATGGTGAAAAAGATGGGCGTCCGTTTATTTATTTTTTCTCTGTTAAACAGGACTTTGTTACCTCAACGTAACCGATATGAACGTAACCAAAAGCTACAATACTCTAGATGATTTGGAGGTTTTATTCCGATTCGATACACCCACGTCTCTCCACAGGAGGTCAAAGGGGGGTACCCTGGGGTACATGGCTAAAATGGGCCATTTTTGGGACAATTTTGCTCATAACTCGCCAACATTTGAGCCGATTTGAATAATTTTGATATCAAAATATGTGCCCTAACAAGCTTTATTTATGGGTATATAAATTGTTTTGGTCTGGTTCCCTATGGGGCAAGGGGCTTTAACAAATGGTCAAATTTCCAAAATTTTGGTCAAACTTTGTCGAGGCGTAGCTATGTAATCACTCAATCGATTCGAACGAAATTCAGGGTATGGACAGAGCTGCTGCGGGAATATATGCAATGTTAACAGGTTGGATGTAAGACCCCTAGCTCAATTGGTATTTGAGGCCAAATTTGGGCCCGACGCCATATATAATTACCACTTTTAACGTTATATTAATAGATTTGTGGCTCAAAATAAGTTAATACGGGTTTTCGTCGGTGCTGATTTCCTATCTTCACTGTATTTAAACGTATCTCTTCGTGTAGAGGTAGTTATATCAATGGGTGAGACAAAGTGAATGGTGCGAAAGGGCCGAGTGTCATGCGGTGTGTAGCAAATTCTGTTTATGTTTTCTGTGCAACTGTGCTTTTGTTAAGATTCTTATAAATACATAAATTACATACATATGTTGTTCAGGATTCGTAAGCAGTTCTGAGGTAGAGTTAACTCTCGTAGGGTGCGCATTAGATATCTGAAAATCAGTTTTACTGCATCTATGCCGTATTGAACAGCAGATTAATAAATATTTTTTGGTGAGTTACATCTTTGTTTCGTAACACAGGAATATATTTTAATGAGTTGTTCCACTGTATGTTAACGTTACAGTTTCTCATTTCTCCGAATTCATACACTTGGCATGCCGCCAAGATTCTAGTAGATAAATTCCATTTGGACGGTATCTCAAACACACTACCTAATAATGAATTCCTATTCACTGCATGGAGGGCTGCGCAATATTCCTTAAACTGATCATTTTTAAAGTCAAATTGTGTTAGTGAGTGAACCCTGTCTGTGCTAATATAACCGCGAAGTGAGGATTCGACTGATAGGTCGTAAATTACAAAAACTTTGAACGCTTGACAGGGTTAAGGGAGACGCGGTAAACAACAAGTCAAGATATTAATATTAAGGCACCTTGTTGGAAATGAAAATAGCTGAGTCCACATTGAATAATAGCACTTAAAAACATGGTAGTCGGGGGAAGATGGTCCAGAACCGGGGCCAAATCTATGCTAGGCAGATTAAAGTCTATCAAAATTGTGGTCGGCCACACGAAA
This sequence comes from Trileptium ribeirensis, assembly GCA_030248225.1. Lineage (NCBI taxonomy): Eukaryota > Metazoa > Nematoda > Enoplea > Enoplida > Thoracostomopsidae > Trileptium > Trileptium ribeirensis. The sequence goes on from JASANE010014051.1 coordinate 4,542, forward strand.
TTTGTGATTATACAAACATTCTGTATATTCAGTTGTAGCACTGGGTGGGCGATTTGTACACACTACTGTTTGCTTGATAGGAATTTGTAAATGTACAGGAACATACTCCAAAATGCGGAAGGCACTGTCAGCTAATGTTACTGTCTGACTACCGATATCTTTGTTAATGAACAAAGCTACACCTCCACCACGTGTAGGTACCCTATCATTCCTGGAAACTGTATACAGGTTTTTCAACAAGCTATTAGACAATGTTTCATTTAACGACGCTTCAGTCACAGCAACTATTCCAAAGTCACGAGTTGAAATCAGAGCACCAAAGTCAGTTAGTTTGTTGAGCAGACAACGAGCGTTCAAATATATTACTGTCTATCAAACCCGTTGTCGCGTTCCATTTCAACCCGCTAATCTTTTAAAGTAATCACGACATTATCATTAATCGTGCAAGACTTACGCTCAATATTGTATAGCTTAGCACCAATCAGTATATTGTTTGCGAGTCGGCAACCCCTAAATACCACAAGCTTTTCATTCACAACAGCGTAGTTTGACGTATTCTTGGCGTCAGAACAGGACGGAGATTAGATTTGAACTGTTTTGCTATGCTGCGAGGCGCCGCCAGTCTCAAATGATCGTGCGTTGTCATAGATGAGCGTAAGTAAATTCCCCACATTCCTCTAATTTCGCGCAATTTAGGCGTTTGTTGAAGGACGAATTTCGCACTTTCAGTAGTTATGGAGGGCGAAAACCTCGGGATCGTACCAAAATGGGAGATAACAGATTTGTTGAGCCATCGGGATCAAGAAAGAAGTGAATGAGTACTTATTAGGATTCATTTACAATTCAATCAAAGCGTTTGTAATTGACATTATTGGCGCAATCATCAGTATTTGGCGTTATTTTCTTTTAAATATCATATCGCGCTCTAAACCTGTTCGGTGCATTATTAAGCGTGCCTAAATCATAGATGATTCTCTAAAAATTTACACAAATGATGTATATACGGTAAAATGACATCTGATATGACAAAGTCCATGAAACACGTTTTAAAGACTCATTGCTGACAATATTTGTTTATTTCACTCATATTTTAGAATTGCCACGTGCTACACGCTGCTACGCATATTACATGCTACGCGCTGTTACACGCTGTAACTTGCTTCATATTAATACTGAAAACTGCAAAAATTAGTTTTGTACTGAACTTTATATGCTATATTTTACACAATCCGTCTGGCTATCGCATCGAATGCGTGACGTTTACCAATGATCTAAAGCAGTACTACAATACTATCCCTGATGTTTCAGTTCAGCGTCTAGGTATAGTCTGATTTAGAAGATGTATACGAGAGACGCAGCAGCTGCTATGATCTATGCTTTGAACTAATATACAATTTAAAGTCCAATAACGTAAACATTATTACTTTTCAGGTGTTCAAAAGCCAGGAACGTAGCCGGAGGAGGGCGCGGCCGGGAGACGGGCGTGTCCTTAGCGCAACGCCGTGTACTCTCTCACCGTGAAGAATGACTATAAAGCGAAATACATGTTGGTGATGTACAGATGTGGTTAAGTTGTGCCCCACGTAGCAAATCTATGTGTCCCTCCATGCGAAAGTTTGTGACTACGCCCCTGTCAAACGTTATTGGTTAACATCGAAATTGAATGCCTTTTAACTATAGAGACAAATTGTTCATTTATACAAAGCAAATGTTATTTTTGTTTTTGGTAAAATATTTTCGTTTGCCAGCTTCTCTGTTGAAATGATACAAACAGCGGTTCGTCGAAATATAAACGATTGTAAAGGAGATTGAACCGTTGCTGCATTTCGGGAGATAACAGGCTTTGAATTCTGCTGAAAGTAATAAATTGCTTTCAATAATTTTTTGCGCGATTATTTAATATAATTATTAGTTACCATTGGGCTTATAGACCTTAGGTCCCAGGAAACATTAATTTAAAATTGAGCATTTAAAGTATACCCCACAGCGTAAGGAGTCATGGACACCCGAGTTTACACAAAGATCGCTGACGTTACGGCCTATCGAGTCATATGTATATCGTATAATAGCCCCGTTTCTGTGAAAATATATTTAATAGAATGTTTAAATTTGGTTGCCAACTGTTTAAATCCAAATACCTTTAACAAATATTTCTAGTTAATATGTTTAGTCGGTAGAATGTTCACGCTTACGTGTTTGTCTGTAACTACAAGTTGACGGGCTAGTGTTGAATAACCCCCTTTTCATGACAAATAAAACTCATATTTGGATATGATCGTTTGAATTTTGAATAGATGGATTGATTTAGTTAAAACACAGCGTATACATCATTATGTGAGACAAGCGTACGATGAATATGGCTCGTATAGCGTTTATTGCGGAAGAGCAATTGTCTTAAAGCGAATATATAGCTTAGGCCAAATTCAGCACAATATTTGGTCTTTTTACTTGTGACATGGCAACACGTGGCAACATTTGACTTAAATTTAAACATTTAAAATTGTAAAAAAATTTAAAATTTTAAAATTGTACAAAAATTTATATTGCATACATATTCCATCAACAACAACGAACTATTACCTACAGCATAGGCATTATATATATGCGTTAAAACACCAAACTTTTTACAATTTCGGTCATATCACATGCAGCCACGTAGAAGGTAAACCGATCTGGGTACTGTTTTCACTGCACATATGAACCTATTCGATTTAGCTGAAATTTAGGGATTATATTTGCGCTAAATCTGAAAATATTGGTTTAAAATGTCTAATATTTCGATGATATCATATGTAGATACGTAGTAGTTAAACCGATGTGAACACTATTTTGACTGAACATGTTAACGTACACGGTTACACATAGTTTAAGTGTCACCAGTATCACGTCAAATAAATAATCGGTATTCGTTCAAAGTTTAAACATGATCAGTCAATCTACTTATAGAATAAATTGCATTTGCCATCTATAACACTGCATAATAAGTATTCCATTCTGACTATGTTTGGATAACCCTGGCCCAGTTCAGTACTGCAAGAATGATCTCAATCATTGGTGTATTCCTAGCAGAAGGGAACTCATTATTTATATTCATGGTTCTTATATCAGCAGTCAAGATTGATTGATTTCTTCGAGTTTTGTATAATCATATAGTGTGAGCTTGTCGGAATATCTAAGCTAGTTATTTCACACCAATTGGCTGATAAATTCGAGAACTGTGCCTTACACTTGTTTCTAGTTTTTTAAAACAAAACTTTAGTTGTAGACCCAATGGTCCTAGCGAATCATCTGGTTCAATTAGATGCTGATCGTTGTGGCAATGGAACTATTTATTATTGATGCATAAGTAATAGTTGTAGCAAGGCTTCCGTGCATTCTGAGATTTGTACGCACAGTGTTAATGATTTCAGACGGGTGCGATAGCACGAATTTTTAACGAGTACAAATACTACCATGCATGAAAATATTTGATTGCGACATGGTCGTAGCACGTTTTATATTATATAAACTATGTTATAAACATAACTGTTGATCTTACTACTAATTTACGCAGCTGGGGAAAAATCTGGTTGTTTACAAGTCAAGAGGGGCAGTTGCCCTCAGGATGACACAGCTAATGCAGGAATTCATAGCGTCAAAGCTTTTGATGGTACTACAAGAGTATAATCTGCCTATGGACAAATCAAACAAATATCGTTGCTTTTTGGCCTTCTGAACTCCTCTCAAAGTCCCAAAAATTATTACATTTGATTGCTTGTAATACCTCCCAACCACTACTGTTTTACCACTTCCAGTAACCCTTTAAAATTTACGGAACCAATACAGTCTTGTACGTACGAATAAATTGTCGTCGCTTAAACATTTGACATTTTTGGTGCTAAAATTGGACTTTTTACCGACATTGTCTCAGAGCCGCAAACGCATTAATTGTAGGCTGAAAACAATAGAACCAACAAACAGATGAGTGATATGGCTCTTGGATATTGGAGCAGTCTGTCTCCAGTAATGAAAAACACGAGAAACTAATTTAGTCGAAATTGTAAAAATTTGGCTATAAAATTTGACCCCCAGTTCTAGTTCGACAAAAAATGGATCTGCAACATTGTGTTCACGATGAAAGGCAATAGAAACCTTAAAATCTGCTATATAAACTGAAAATGGCGGAAGACATCATATGATCAAAAATGAGAGAGTTAAAATCCGCGTTGGTGTTGCGAGCTTTGGTGAAATAAATGACAGCAGTGTTGCATGCTCAAAATTAGCAACTCTACAATAGGAAGTTGTGCGTCATATAAAATAAATGACAGCAGTGTTGCATGCTCAAAATTAGCAACTCTACAATAGGAAGTTGTGCGTCATATAAAATAGTTTGCGAAGATTTCTACTATTTGGAAATTGAAATCCGAAATAACAATGACTATGAGTTCTCAAATCCGGCTGTAGAGTCGTATTCAAGGTGCTGGCTAAAGAAAATTCCACGTCGAAATATAAAAGTTGGGATGTTTCAGGAAATGGTAAGCTAAGGATATTATTGGAAACGGAAAAGTTTGGCAACCGGCAAAGCTGGGAAATTTCAGGAAACGAGATTTGAAATCGAAACTGAGAAAATTTTGGGAAAAGCGAATGTTTAGAAAGTCTGAATGGAAAAGTCATGAAATGTGAAACTGGAAAAGTTGTGAGGAAACCGTACGGTTGATTTCCCAATGCAAACATTTGTTAAACGAAAAGTTTTCAATGTTTTAAAAGTGGGAAATTTGCGAAATTCTCCGTTTAGAGATTTCTCGAAACGTGAAACTAGAAGAATTTACCAAGTTCGTTTTTTCTCAATATCTAGCAAACTTTCTCAAGACAACTTGGCAAACGAGAAATTCGAGAAATAATTCTGTGTCTATTTAATTTGACATATATTTAGGAATCGAAGGTGGGTCATGAGTAGTGGATCATGGCTCGCGCGGATCGCTTTTTTGATGGGTCACCGTGGGTCATAGGTCAGGCATGATGGGTCGTGTGTCCAAGTGCTATGAGTCTACTCGGACGTGGTAAATTTTTGCTGTCTGTTCTCCGTCTCACCCGCTTTTTGTATTTGATGAAAATGCGCTAACCGATTAGCAATGTGGCGCGGCCTTACAATCTATTTTCATTTTACCTACATTCAAGAATTTTAACATGTATTAATTGAAGCAGCGTAGGGTTCTTAATAACGCTTTAACTAGGGGTTTTTTGCAATAAAATAAGAGCTTTAAACGATGCATACTCATGTATATTTTGCTAAAGCACGATCTAGTATTTGTTTTAATTTTAGCTATATGACACCATTAGCAATACAACAAAAGCACACGCCGTGTAGAAAACAAATCCGTGTTAATGCGGTTGAAAGCATTAGGCAGCAGGGCTGCAATAATCATTTGGCAAAGTTACCATGTCCTCTGCTACATTATAGTTAATATATTAACTATGTTGGATCCAATAAATTTGAGTCACTACACTAAGTCATTGTTCTTGCATTTGCCTTCGTTTAAAATTTTGCAAAGGTACAATAGCGTACTTATAAAATTAATGCTTGAAACGTAAAAATATATTTCATGCCTTAAGCACGAATTTATTCCACAACGGTTATTTAAATACTGTCCAAAATTTGGATTGGCAAAATACAAAATTTCAAAGCGCAAAAGTGGCGTTCCGGGTTTGAAATGCCCAACTAATCATGTTTCGAGTTTGCAGCAATATCAAGAGATGCTGCCCTGTTTTTGTGATATGTTCAATAATAGATTCAGACGTACCTGCGGGTCTTAAAGGAAGAGGATCGCTTCCGCGCATTTACTCAACCAGCATGAAGCGGGACGCGTGCAAATTTATTGATGTCGAAAAATTTGATAATGATTTGGGAAAACTGAAAGAAAAATCCATCTCTAGGACAAGTTAAATCCATCTCTGCAGTTCACAAACTTGTTAAAAATGAATTTCCACGAGGTTCTGTGTTGCAGCGAAAGGTTGCTATCACTAAATAGGGGGACGCAAACTTTTTGCTTGCTCCCGGGCGCCGCATGCCCTCCCTACGCCATTAAATATGAAATGTGGGCTATATAAACACTGTCCATAAACTGCAGCTCGATGCACTTTTGCGCTATACTAAAATGTGATATTTTGTTCCGCTATAACTTATCAGTAACCAAATGTTGAAGCTAATAGTGTTAATTTTTTCTTTATATTGACTGCCCGATATAAAAACTCAAACCCACAGTTTCATGCATGTTTTCGGCTTACGACAACATATATTTTCTTTTAGTAATTACCGTGGAATTTTGAAACATAATACACATCCGGATTATGTTAACTGTACTTCTTTATTTTATGCCGCAGTTTTTTGGTAAATATAGACTTCAACGGTCAGCTGCCAAAGACTTTTTTCGTTGGCCACATAGTGAATTTGGCCAAATACTATATATATATATAACGTTTGCGCGTTAGCTGGTGCTCAGGCATAAACTGATACTTTTTCCGATTGTTCACTAGGTGCATTCAATAGAATGATAAGAATTTGCAAAGTGACAAAGAATTTTTCACTACACGGTGCTTCGTGAAAATTGCAATATCAGCAATGATATAAACAAGATCAGAACACTTTGGCGGGTTTCCAATCGGTGCATCAAATTTACAGAAGCGCTAGCATTGATCGCTCAGGTGGGCCAGTTGTGGGTCACTATGTTCCCGTTGGTTATTGGTCTGTCTGTAAAATATTGTGGCTCCACAGCCCCATGGATTACCGTGGGTGGTGGGTCACTCCTAGGTGACCCATGTCCATTCTTGTATAAGGCTAAAGCAAAAATTTCTTCTAAAAATGGAAATATCTTGCAAGTGATACGGCCTATAAGTCTGCTTAAGATTTATTACTCGAGTAAAAATTTTTTATTAATTCCCAATTTTAGGTATAATGCTAAGGGTACGCAATAAAATTCAGAATGCATGTTACGCGTTTCAAATATTTATCATTCCAAACGTATGAAGTTTGACTAAATCCTAATGTCCGAAACTTTAGAAACTGTTGATTCCTTGAAAATTTATATCGTGTAAAGTTTTGTGTATGGAAATTTTCGATTTCTCATATGCAGCTGATATCAAACATTTTTGTATAAAAATATATTGTCATGTGCCGTATTTTAAAGCGGAATATCGCTTATACTTAGCTCACATTGTTTGTCTGACTCACGAGACCTAATCGCACGATCGCTGCGACGTAACTACGTTTCCAGTTGCTATTCATTCTTTGTTCACCTAACAGGGATAAACACTTGTGTGTCTATATTTGATTTGAGTTATTTTAATCCATAATTTATTATACTGGCGGAAAAAGCCGTCCAACCGAGAAAAGCGTATGATTGCTTGTAACGCCAACGTGAAATTTTCTAACTTTCTGGTTCCCCAAAATTTCTCAAGTTTCTCGTTTCCAAAATTTCTCGACTTTTCTATTTGCCAAAATTGCCCAACTTTAATGCTTCCGAAAATTTCTCGACTTAAAAAAATTTTAACAGCCTACAATTACTTTTGTCTTCCATTATATCAATTTACCGTAAAACTGCGTACTGTCGTAAAATAATTGTCTATCTAGTATGTATACCGAACAGAAAACATGTTTGAACTGCTTTAATTGCTGGGTTTACACCTTTGCGAACGACTAACCTATTCGTTATGGCTTTGGACAATTATTGACATTATCCACTTCATTATTTTATATGAAATCACTATTATTATCATTATGAAACTATTATTGGAATAAAATTATGCCCAGGAACAAATGTACGCAGAAAATGTTGGCAAATTTTCATTAAGTCATGAGGCTAACTGCCGATGCGTAAATTATTTCAAAAGATTATTTTATACTTGATGTTTAGTAATGATGCAGCAAGTAGAATAAGATAATCACAAATGTAATGGCTAAATTAAAAATTGCACAAACGTATAATACTCTATTATTTTGGCGAATAAAAAAGATTGGAATGACGTGTCGTATACGAAACCTGATAAATGTATAAATTTTTTTGAAGTCCCTAACGTTTTGGCTTCTCTATTTGCATCATAGTTGATTTTCATATATGTAATATTTTCGAAAGCCCGTATTTCTAAAATAATCTATGAAAATATATACATTTTATTACTATTAAATTGCGCATAAGAAGAAAAAAGCATTTAAGTTTCTCCCACCAGGGCGTTGCAATAGTGACACCCACGTGGACATAAAGATACCCTCAGTTTTGATTGATGGGGCTCACAGATACAATGGGCCTCACAATTTAGAAACTGTCCCTTCAGATGTCAACGACTTTGAAGTATATTTAAATCCTTTTTATGCATCACATTAATTTTATATAAGCCAAGCTGTGTCAAAAGTGTCAAAAGCCTGTAGTTCTATTCCCAACATTCCAACTTTAATTCGTTCCAGATTTGTTGGCGTGAAAATGACGTTAGCACTGCAAATAGAGCGGTCTGAATGGGTTTTCAAAGCTATCAGTATTGGCAAACTTCATTTATAATTGGCAAAAACGATACAAGCTACAAAATCATTCTTTTAGTAAAATTTCTGAGGTTTTTCCAAAAATGTAACTTATTGCGGTGCGATAATTTAATAGCTAGGATTAAATAGATTCTTAATCTTTGTTAAAAGTGAATGTAGTAGTAACAGTTAAAAGTGTTTTACGGTTGCGTCTTATAGACCATAAGTCCTAGCATACATTACATTCGATAAACGAAAAATCAATGTAAAACCTTCAACGGAAGCAGCCGTCGACAGTATATTTTGGTCAAGGGTTCATGACTTTCTGGCCAATCGAGCCATAGTTATGTCGTCCATTACCTCTGCTTTATTGGAAATGTGTTTAGTAACATGTACAAATTTTGTTGCCAAATGTCCCTAACCATTGGGGGTTGGATCGGCGTTGTCCCGAGAGGAGCAGATGCGTGTGTGGCGCCTTAGGTAGATAATACTCCTCTCCCCTTGTCCTATAAGCATGTATGGTTATAGGTATACTACTCGCTTATTTAATGCTGTTGAAACGCAGAGTTCGTTCTGGTACAAAGTTTTCAGATAGAATAAAAAACCGTTATATTGGAAATGCCGGCTGAAGCATTTTGGTTCTACGTTTTCTTGAGCGTACTGTTTGGATTATATCTGGTCGTCGGATTGTGGACTGCAATCCGATTATGTCGAAAACAAGGATTCAACGTATCGTTTGAAACTTGGGCGCTTTGCGATCGTAATCTTGGATGGATTATTGGATCCCTTAGTCTTGAAAGTAATTCGACTGCTTGGTGTCACGGTTTTAACATATTATAATAGTATTATTCATCGGTATTCCATCAAAACACTGTGACGCTGTGGCTGTTCCCAGCTGTCTAAGTAATGGATGTAAGTAATTTTGCTACTAAGACTAAGTCAAACGCCATTCATTGCTATGAGAACTGCTTCGCAACGGCTGAGTTTAGTCAAATTTGGCTCAGAGTTTTCACAGTGCACAGAGCAAATAAATGCTATATCCGCTACTATACATATACATAATAATAATAAAAACATTTGTTACGCGCCTTTTGACAAAAGCCTGACAAAAGCGCAGGATAGTATATAATATAACCAAAACGTAGTCATGAATGTTACATAGTCACAAATATTGTCCAGAAAAATAATATCATATAATCATGTCGTAAATTTTAAAAGTCATGCAGGCGGGAACACAAATGTTTTTAGTTTTGCTTTAAAGTTAATAACGTCAAGAGCTGGATTTCGGAGTGCAATATTGGTAAACTGTTCCATTCTCAGGGTCCCAAATAACAAATACTATTGTTTCTGATTACATCAATATTAAGTGTTCGTTCATTAGTATGACGTGCCACTGATGACTGGTTTAGCAGGTCTATGATGTATGACGGTGTGTTGGTAGGCAGAGCATTGTAAACCACCAGTAAAATTTTGTACTTTATTCGTCGATCTAGGGGCAACCAATGCAGTTGCCTCAGGACATGAGTTATATGGTCATGTCGACGAGTACCAGAAACAATTTTGGCTGCGGTATGCAAAATGCGTCGTAGAGGAAAGAGGCGAGTACAATTTAAAACCACCATACAACGCATTACAATAATCAAGTCGCGACATATCAAAAGATCTGGCGATTGTATGCGTTGTTTCATAATCTAGGTGGGTTCGAAGTCTGCAAATTTCTCTCAGTTATGTGTTATATATATATATACATGTATGTATATACATATATATATGTATATATACCTATATATGTATATGTATCTACATGTATAAATCTGCACTGTGATCTACAAATATATACGTGTAGATACATACAAATACATTTACGTGTATATATGTGTCTATGTATATATTTGTATAGTATTTCCGCATATATCTATAAGGCCGAGTGGTGAATTTTATAGTTTGAGAACACGAAACAACCGAATATTTTTCTGAGATTACAAAAGATTTCGGTTAATTATTAGGAAGGCCGAAAAGTGAACTTTATATTTTGTGACCAAGACGCAATAAAAAGTTTTTTCTGAGATTTCAAAAGATTAATAATAATTCACAAGTGAATTTTATTGTTTGAGAACATGAAACAATCGAAATTTTTTTCTGGGATTTCATGAAATTAAGATTAATTATTGAAAAGGCCGAAACGTGAATTTTATTATTTGGAGCACGAAACAATTAGAAATCTTTTTCTGATCTTCCAAAAGATTAATATTGATTCTTAAGCAAACCGAACAGTGAATTTTAGTGTTTGAGAACACGAAACTATAGGAAATATTTTTCTGATTTTACAAAACATTAATGATAATTCTTAAGCAAACCGGACAGTGAATTTTATTGTTTAAGAACACGGAACAATCAAATTTTGTTTCTGAGATCTCAAGGAATTAAGGTTAATTCTTAAAAAGGCCGAAAAGTGAATTTTATTATTTGGGAACACGAAACAATTGGAAATGTTTTTTCTGAGCATACAAAAAAAATGTCAATTCTTATGCGAACCGAAAGGTGAATTTTATTGTTTGAGAACACGACACAATGTTTTTGTGAGATTTAAAAAGCTGAAGACCACTTCCTAAGAAGGCCGAAGAAGTGGCTATTATAGCTTTAGAACATGGAGCAATCCAGCTGTTTTTCTGAGATTAAAAAAGATGGAGGCTAATTCTTAAGAAGGCCAAAAAGTGAATTTTATTGCTTGGGAACACGAAACAACTAAAGTTGTTTTTCTGGGCATACAAAAATGTTAATTCTTAAGCAAACCGAAAAGTGAATTTTATTGTTTGGGAACACGAAGCAATCAAAAATGTTTTTCTGCGCTTTCAAAAGATAAAATCTAATTCCTAAGAAGGTCGAGAGGTGAATTATATAGTTTAGAACGCGAAGCAATCTAAATGTTTTTCTGAGATTACAAAATATTAATGTTAATTCTTAAGCAACCCGAAAAGTGAATTTTATTGTTTGAGAAAACGAAATAATCTAAAATGTTTTTCTGAAATTTCAAAAGATGTAGGCTAATTCTTAAGAAGGCCGAAAGGTGAATTTCATTGTTTGAGAACACGAAACAATTGGAAATGTTTTTCTGATGTTAAAAGATCAATGTTAATTCTTAAGTAAACCCAAAAGTTTAGTTTTATTGTTTAATAACACGAAACATTTGGAAATGTTTTTTCTGAGCTTACAAAAGCTTAATGTTTATTCTTTAGCAAATCGAACGGTGAATTTTTTGTTTGAGAACACGGAACAATCGACAATATGTTTCTGAGATTTCAAAAGATCAAAGCTAATTCTTAAGAAGGTCGAAAGGTGAATTATATAGTTTGGAACGCGAAGCAATCCAAATGTTTTTCTGAGATTACAAAAGATTAATGTTAATTCTTAAGCAAACCGAAGAGCCAATTTTATAGCTTGAGAACACGAAACAATCAAAAATTGCAAAAAAAATGCTGCAGACGCCGAATATTGAAACTGTTTATGGTGAAAAAACATTTTTCCCACACTATGACGTGAAGATGTTGCCGGTATACAAAGACTGGACGATAGCGTTGCACGCCATAGTTAACTCATTTTAAAATAGTATCTATAATCTCTTATATTTCTTATCTATTATGTTTATATAAGGTTTAGATGTACTAGTTTAAGCGTAATCTCACGGTATTTCGTTCTAAGCTTTACATTCCTAATAAAAATGTGAAAGGACCTATTATCGGTAACAGTTCAGATAAAATGTCGGGAAACCTTTCTGACTTAAAAGCATGTCAATTATAGCTCACAGGCTGAGTGAGTATTATAGCATTTAAAACTCAATCAACATTATTTTCGGCACTTTAACGTTTTATGTCCAAATGTTGCAAATTTTATTTCAGCTCCGTTTGCACTTTTCAACTTCCTTTACTCGGCTGAAACATACTATTATAATGGATTATTATACTCCGTTTTTCCGCTAGTGAGCATCTTTGTTCTTGCTATCGGTAAGAATTTTTAATATGATAATGTGTTTTTCGCTTAATATTTTTTATTCAGTTGCTTGATACTTCGCACGGACCGTTGAGATTCTACAATTTTGGAGTCATATTTTCAATCTGAAGCTTATTTCAACGTGATCTATGCTTGTATAGATATTCTATGCTCGCTAACATTTGTAAATCTACGTAGTCTCGACATTGGGATATAAATTCATTGTTTATCAATTCACATCATAATAATAGAAAACATAGCAAAGACTTCAATCGCGTTTTCTTTGTGCCATGTTAGTCTCTTAATGATTTTATTGCATCTTTGTTCTTGCTATTGGTAAGAATTTTTAATGTGATAATGTCTTTCGCTTAATGTTTTTTATTCAGTTGCTTGATACTTCACAAGGACCGTTGGGTTTCTGCAATTTTGGGATCATATTTTCAACTTGAAGCCTGATTCATTGTCATGTTTGCTTTTATAGTTATGCTCACTAGCACTTGAGAATCTACGTATTCTCGAGTTTGGTATATAAATTCATCGTTTATCAATGCACACCTTTAGAATAGAAAACATAGCAAAGACTTCAATCGCGTTTTATTTGTGCCATGTTAGTCTCTTAATGATTTTATACGTTAGGAGCATCATTTATTTGAGTGGAACAAAAAATGACTCCAAATGTAAAAGATCGGGGGTTCCCGGCCGGAGTTTAGCACACACCGTACAGTCTTGTAGGGTGGTACAGCGCCAGTGCGCTAGACCACTCGGTCACAGTTTAACAAATGTGTACTGGATTACATTACGAGTCATTTGAACTGTTGTCTGAGTTTCCTAAAAACTGTCAAACACTGCACTAGCATTCTAGTCTTAACAATTTAGAGCGGGTAAAAAGTAATTAACGACAATAAAGCTGTCTAATCAGCTAGAAATAGAACACCGAAAACTAGCTACCCAAATTTCGCGGTTAGAGACATTAAAATTGTCACAAAACTACTGCACTTTTGGATCACTCTTTATATCTTAGCACATCCGTCTTTCTAGTTCGTTCAACCACTGAAAAACCATAAAGATTGCTCTAGCAATTCTTTAGTTTACTCAAAGGTTACGCACGCAGCAGGAGATAAACGATTAATAGTTGCTATTACTTAGCGTAAACTGTACGGTAATAAAATATATTTATCAATAATGGGAGTTGTTTCTCCACTCGCGTAAAAATATATTATTTTACCGCTTTGAAGCTAAAAGGTAACGCTATCAACGGTAAAAATGGAGCATTTCGTCGATCCGTTCTTGGGCTATTAACATTATTATAATGGGCTGTACCTTAGAACGGAAGTGTAAAATCATTGTAATCTATGATGCCGCTTAATAATTTTTTTAGTAATAAAAAATAGATTTTACAGTATTTTTCTTGCTGCGAATATTTTTGAAATCCGTACATTTCCTACGCAGCAAACATTAAAACAAATTATAACAGAAAAATAGGTAGATTTCCATAGAGCATAGTGACTACAAATTGCAATCATCCCCAAACTCCGCACAAGAACTTGATATTGGTTATTATCGATTGCATAAACCCAAGTGTGATAACTTCTGCATCTTGGTTCAGGTTCACTCTATTCGGCTGCCAATGTTGTCGAATTAAAAACAGAGTCGTTCTAGTTAGATAACTAATTTTATTTGAACAAGAGTGAAATTTTATGGCACACCTGTAGTATTATCCGCTGTATCAACTTCAACTACCAGCTTAGGAAAGAAAGCATCATTTAAAAATCTCAACCCCATTAAGAACCTATAAATATTAGTATTTCATGGTATTTTCCATTTTTGCTGTAGATATGGAACGAGTTAGGGCCAGGCTTCCTGAATCTAAGGGCTAAAAACACTAAAAACACACTTCTAAGATAGATATTATAGAACAAAGACAAGACTTGTCCAGCTGGACCAACGTGATGGTACTGAGTACTAAGCGCATAGAAGTTTAAAAGCTATGTCTTAAAAATTATACGTCAAAACACTAAAAATTTGATTTTAAGCACAGAACTTTTACAATGTTATCTCATATGTACCTTTCGTGTCACTTTAAAAACGGCTTTTAGTGGCACATTTATAATAAACTTCTAGAAGAAAAAATATTTTTAAAAACCTAAAATGTAACATTGTCATAGGTGGCGCAACGGTGGCAAAGCATTTGAAACAGAACAACTCTACGACAATGATCGATCCGATTCAAGCCCGATTTGTCACTTTTGTAGGGGTAATCGTGTTATTTACGGCTATCGTTGTCGAAATTGGCACAGCTGGAACACTTTTCCTTCAAAATTATTTTTGATACCTAAAATGTAACATTGTCATAGGTGGCGCAACGGTGGCAAAGAATTTGAAACAGAACAACTATACGACAATGATCGATCCGATTCAAGCCCGATTTGGTACTTTTGTAGGGGTAGTCGTATCATTTGCGGCTATCGCTATCGAAATTGGCACAGCTGGAACACTTTTTCGGGGAATGGGTAAATTATAACAGTTTGTGTTTCGAGTGTATTTTAATATTTCAATTTTAAATTCAGATTTGCTAGCTAGTTTAAAAAAGGATTTGCTGTCTGCGCAACACGTACAAGTAGAATTGGAGTTTCAGTTTACTTAATCACCTTTACATATTCGATAAAGATATAAAAAACCCACACATTTGAAGCGCCTGAAGCGCTGATATATTTTACCAAATTGTAAACCTTGCGCCGACCAGCGCGAGGTTTAGTTGTTTATCAGTCCTAGGGACATCAATGTTGCCGGGCTTGCAGTGTCTGTTGACGGCATTCGTGTTGTCCACTTAAATTTGTACAGCTGTACGCTGCAGAGTGCCTTGGATGAGTGCTAGGGGCGGTTTTGTTTTGTTTATATTGCTCTTATTTTGTTTATATTGCTGTATGATAGCTGTCTCTGTACAGTGGTGTTTGTAATGTACAGGCTCGCTGATTTCGAAATATGAAAAACTTGTAGGGATAAGCCACACTGCCCAGCTAACAAGAACAAGGGCTCGATGAGGATATAAAAGAGCTGAGCCCGATTTACCGTCGGGACCAGTCGAGCGTAGCTTGTTGTTTTGGCGGTTATCGCCATTTGAATTTTCTTTGCTAGGGTTTTTCTTTTATGTTTTTCTGTATTACTAGGGTGGTTTCTCGCCGTACACCCACGGTGGAGAGCCTCTCATGGATTTAGGACTTTCACAATGACGCAAGGGCCGCCCTTTGCGGACGTTGGAGTGTCGCAAGGATGCTCCGCGCGCCCGTAAAGGTCGGGCTCCGCCGAAATTAACGAATTGCATCAAAATTATCTAAAATTCTGCACGCTCGTATCTCGACTGGTTCCCCCGCTCCTCGGACGTTTTCTTCTGTTCACAGGTGCGAGGAGTGATTAAAATTCTGATTCTGATACCATTGGTTTGGAGTAAAATTTCCATTCTAAGGCAAATAGGAGTGATCAAAATTTCGATTGTTAGGCAAATGATAGTAAGCTTATTTTCATTCTAGGGCGAACGATAGTGACTAAACTTTCTAGTTCACGGAGGTTTTCCGAATCTGTAGGAGTTCCGAGACAGTCGCGATCATCGTCGCTGTTTTTTGCATTTCCCGAGCTAGATTCTACAGTGTTTTCATAATTCTTCGGGTCGCGTAATATTTTACAAAAAGAGGAAATCACCGAGGCACCCCAAGTCGTGCAGCTAATGGTAACCGGGAGCCTTGGGAGCTTTAGCCCATGATCGAAAGCCTCTGTTGCTTCCTGACGTGTCATCTCGGTAGGTCAAGGAAATCCAGACTGCTTTCTGCTACTTCCTTTCGAAGAGTATTGAAGACCATCTCCCAGAGGGCGACGAATCGGGACTGTCTCGGCTAACATTCAATTTGTTACATAGGTTAAGGGGAAATTTTTTTATAATGCGAATAGACCTGGTTAAGAGCTGCTTCGAAAAGTTCAGCCAAAATTTTTGGGTGGTAATAGGAGTGACACTGGGGACGTAGCCGTTTGCATCTTCGGGTGACACACGTTATCCCAATTGACTGAAATCGAGCAGCAGCGTCGAATCCCCATTCGTTCGCTGGTTCTTTTGTTTCTGATTACTGTGCGATGCAAACGACTGCGGACCCGAACATGACAAAATTTTGAGAGGCTGACTAGCTGAGCGCAGAACGTAACAGAGACTGGAGCCGGCGGTGAGCTGAAACGTAGCAAGCTTTGGTGGCACGTAGGCTTTCTAACCGTGCAACTACGGGGAAAACCTATGTCGGCACCTTATCCCGGAGCCCCCTGGGAGCGAGTTTCGAATTAGTCGCACCGTTCACGGGCCGCTCCAGTCGCTGTCGAAATTATACAAAATTTTGAACCTTCGGTCCCGTTTTTACTCGGAGTTCAAATTACTAAAAGGGACAAATCATCGTGATTTAATGGGTAACTAGTCGTTTAAAAATCAGCATTTTTTCGTCAAAAATTTATCGGGTTCTACTCGAACGAAAATTCTAAGGGTATAGTACTTAGAGGGGAATGTAGCATATGCCTCAGGGTATCTTGCAGGAATCCCGAAA
>JASANE010014052.1:0-62497 GCA_030248225.1 Trileptium ribeirensis
GCTCTTAAAGGTCGTAGCAGATATGACAATCGGCGTCAAGAAACAAGGTAAACTGTAGGTTTTCACACTCTGATTTTCAATATTCGATTTGTAATCGTTCCTCTGGGTATATGTTTTATTTCATTCCCTAGCAGTGGGGCAATTGAGAGATAGGCGCTCAAGAAAACAAGGGGGAAACTGTATGTTTCTACAGCTCACCTTTCAATATTCGATTTGCATGTTGCACACACGGAAGCATTTTGAAGCACGGGAATATTTAAAGTTAGTCTAAACGAGTTCGGCTACTAGTTATTTGAAAATCTGTTACAGTAGCTACAACTTAGACCTCCCAGCCCCCAACCTCTGCAACGAATCTCACAACTGCGAGAATCATACCACATGCTCTAGGAAATGGATTATTCTTACCCAACACGCAGAACGCTACATATTGGCTTTCTTTTCACAACGAATTAATGCATTGGTTATAATTCACAGTCTATTAAAATCAACGAGCCAAATAGCAGAGATGTTACATCCCTGCAGGCAAATCTCGTCCATTTTTCTTAATTGCCATCCTCAGAACACACGACACGAACAGAATTTTTTCTTTTTCTGGCGCCATCTCATTATGGCAAGATGCCACGAGATTGCGGCACCGAACTATCATCGCATAAGACGTGTTAAAACGCACTTATTCCCAAGGACTTGACTGTTTATTCTGTGTTTTGTATAAATTGTCAAAAAATAATTGTCTTACGTTTCCCAATGTTATTAGTGTCCGTCTCCCCCTACCAATACGTTTTGTCTACGTGTGACGCCATGTAAAGCTTGTGTTTCCTGTAGAGCATTTTGTGTTACGCTTTGAACCTTCGGGCGGAAGGGTGAAACCATATTAGTTTTGATCTATTTTGATTATTATTAAATATCTCAGTTAATGACTACAACATATTTTTAAAGTTAAGCTATACGAAACAAAAGGCTTTTGACTTGATGTGCATCAGGGCATGAGGTCGCGGATGAGCTTGTTTCCTGAAAAGTTTGCAGAAAACTTTGGTAAATTTTCGAAAATATGGGGAAAATGAATAAAAAAATTAGAACAAATCGGAAATTGAGGAAAGTTTTAGCAAAAACACGCTGAAAATTGGACAAAAATTTCCGAAAAAACTGAACGAGCCTAGTTTTTTCCCGTGCGGTCTGTTTTCTGTGTTCTTAGGGATAAAACATTAAAGCTAAGATAGCTAAACGAAAACTAAAAATACTGGTCTATACAGAAGATTTTGTGTGATTCCAATAATTCGGCCGTCGCCGCAAATTGCTTTCGCCGGGGCCACAGATGACAGCCGCGAAGCCGACAGCGGTGGAATCAACTTTTCCAATTGTCAGTCTCCCACATTACTGCAATACCCTATAGTAATTTGGAAAAAATCACAATGCCATACACTATTAGTATTAAATGGCGGCACAGTTCTCTGTGCAGTTTCTCAGATTTTTCAGAATAAAGCTTAGAGCTAGCAACTTCCAGCAGATATATCTTTTCTTTCGGTGTCGCGGTGTTCGCTCGGACAGCGCAGCACACTCTTGCAATGGTGGAAATTTCTTTTTTGAAATCCTAAAACGATAACGGACTCTGAGACTATTTATAATCATTATATAAATAAAAATTACCCGAATCGTCTTTTTGAAAATTAAAACAAATATAACGACTTGCATACATTTAGACACGATTTATTAATCATAATATATATATAAAAATTGCTGGCCTGAATCATATTTTTTGCTAAAAACAGATATGGACTGTATACATTTATGAATCCCATTAATAATCATCTTACAAAAAAGTTACGCTTTCAGCACGACGCAAACCACAAAACAAAATCCGCAGATTTGACCAACGGGGGAGACGGGACCGGTGGCCCCAATCCGGTGCAACACACGTCCCAACCGGATGACAGAAATGTGTGGCCACATGCCAGGTAAGGTTAAGCCTGTACCCTATAGCAAATCTCTTTCCCCCGTGCGGAAAGTTTTAGCTACTGCCCGAATTTTATCGAATTTGAAAGGGTATATGAGACAACGGCAAATTAGATTTCACAAACATAAATTTCAATTTCATTGGACAAAACAGAAAGAAGCTATATGACACATGCAATACGTTCCAGTAGCTTTTCAGATTCCGAAAAAGACAATATACACAAAAGGACAAAAATTGTTTAAAGTTAGCTACTGATGAATACAATATACTCATGTAAGATAAATCATATTTTAACATATAGTAATTCTGTTGCGCAGGACGTAGAGAACCCATTTTCATGTTCCGGATAATTGACGTGCAAAAAGGTAACATATGTGAAATGGACATATTACACACAAGTTAGATTCTCCGCATAACGCCGTTGCCTCTCTATGGTGTCTTAGCAGATCTAAAATTTGCATTCAATTGAAGAAGCTTACACCACACGTTGCATTCTCAAATCAATATTTCATCAATGACCCTTGATAGGCATAATTGACCATTATAAAGTGTCACGACCGTAATTAAAAACAGCTTTTGAGAACCCATCTTTTCGATCCACTAATTTTTAGTTTTTTTAGTGTGTAGAAAACTTCAGGATCTGAAAAAGTGGGTCGAAAACATGAGAGGGTATGAACTAGTGGTTTAAAAAATAAGTGGGATGCAAATCAGTGGTTCAAAAACCTGGAAATAGTCTGGATACGCAGCATGATAAGGGGCGGACAATGGGAAAACCTGGGAGGGTAAGGCCAAAAAACAAATGCGACACTCTTCAGCTTTTCTATATTATCGCCAGCGGTGCGTCGCATTTGTTTTTGGCCTTACCCTCCCAGGTTTTCATTGTCCACCCCTATCATCTAGGGCTACCACATCCAGACTCCTTCCAGGTTTTTGAACCACTGATTTGCATCCCACTTATTTTTTTAAACCACTAAGTTCATACCCTCTCATGTTTTCGACCCACTTTTTCAGATCCTGAAGTTTTCTACACACTAAAAAAACTAAAAATTAAGTGGATCGAAAAGATGGGTTCTCAAAAAGCTGTTCGAAAACCAGGGAGTGTAACGAAAAAGTGATTCAAAAAGATGGGCGAGGTGGGAAAATGTGGTTCCAAACAGGAGGGTTGTGTGAAATAGTCGGTCATGACACTTTATAATGGTCAATGTGATATGTACATTATCAAGGGTCATTGATGAAATATTGATTAAGAATGCAGCATTATATGGTGTAAGCTTCTTCAAATATGAATGCAAATTTTAGATCTGCTCCATCGGCCAATTACTGAGAGGGCAACGGCGTTATCGTAAAATCTAACTTATATATTAATATGTCCATTTCACATATGTTTACCTTTTTGCACGTCAATTATCCGGAACATGAAAATGTGCTATAGGATCTCTACGTCCTGCGCAACAGAATTACTATATGTTAAATATGATTTATCTGTTACATGAGTATATTGTATTCATCCAGTAGCTATTTTCAGTCAAACGGATTTTGCCTTTTGTGTATATTGTCTTTCTTTTTCGGAATCTGAAAAGCTACTGGAACATTATTGCATGCTGTGTCATATAGCTTCTTCTGTTTTGTCCAAATGAAATTGAAGACGCATTCCGGGATTATGTTTTGTGAAATCTAATTACGTTGTCTCATATACCCTTCGAATTCGATGAATTCAGGGGCATAGCTAGAACTTTCCGCACGGGGATACAAGATTTGCTATAGGGTACAGCTTAACCTTACCTGATGCATATAAACATCTACTTCACATTTCTGTCATCGGTTCAAGGGGGACGT
Source organism: Trileptium ribeirensis (assembly GCA_030248225.1). NCBI lineage: Eukaryota > Metazoa > Nematoda > Enoplea > Enoplida > Thoracostomopsidae > Trileptium > Trileptium ribeirensis. Next base: position 3,788 of record JASANE010014052.1, read on the forward strand.
GTGGTTGCACGGATTGGGGCCACGGTCCCTTCTTCCCATCTCCCCCGTTGGCTACTCAACTGTGCGGATTTTGTTTTGTATAAAGATACTCATCTGTTATGACTATTATCGTGCTGAAGCGTAACTTTTATTTAATGATTATTAAATGGTAGCATAAATGTATACATTTAATTTTAAGTCCATATCTGTTTTAGGATTTCGAAAAGATGATTCAGGCCAGCGATTTTTATATATATTATGATTAATAAATAGTAGTCTAAATGTATGCAAGTCCGTATCTGTTTTAGGATTTCGAAAAGACGATTCAGGCCGCTAATTTTTATTTATATAATGATTACTAAATAGTATACAAGTCCGTATCTGTTTTAGGATTTAGAAAAGAAGATGCAGGCCAGTACGAGTGCTGCGCTGTCAACGAACACGGCGACGCCGAAGAAAAGATATATGCTGAAGTTGCTAGTAAGTCTTAAGCTTTATTCTGAAAAAGATATTAGGAGAGACTAGCGGATTCTGTTACAGCCATTAATACTAATAGTGTATGGCATTGTGTGCGACATTTTTCCAAATTACTATAGGGTATTGCAGTAATGTGGGAGACTGACAATTGAACTGATTAAGACCCGCTGTTTCGTTCACGGCTGATGTCATCTGATCACCCGGCGAAAGCAATTTGCGGCGACGGCAAACATATTGAATCACACAAAATCTTCTGTAAATAGACCAGTATTTTTCACGTTTAGTCTATTTCAGCTTTAATGTTTTATCCCTAAGAACACAGAACAAGGCCCGCGAGTTCTATCGGCTTAGGATAGTGTTAGATGGTTCCCCAAATTGTTAGCGGAAAACTTCAGCTCATTTCAGTTTTTCGGAAATTTTGTCCAATTTTCGCGTGTTTTTGCTAAAACTTTCCTCAATTTTTGCCAATTTGTTCTAATTTTTTTATTCAATTTTTCCCCATATTTTACGAAAATTTACCAAAGTTTTCTGCAAACTTTTAGGGAGAGCAACTCCATCCACGACCTATGCGCCCTGATGCACATAGAGTCGACCTTATGAGTGTTCTTGTGTTTCAACTATGACTTAACTTTAAATATGCTTGATTATCCAGTAACTGAGATACTTAATAATAATAATAATAGAAACATTAATATAGCGCCCTTTTCGCCGAAGCGTTGCAAAGGCGCTGACACAAAATATTACAGGAAACACAGACTTTACATACGTACACGTAGACAAAACATAACTGAAAGTGTATACAGGTAAACAGACACTAATAACATTGGGAAACGTAAGACAGATTATTTTTTTAAATATACAATTTTATACAAAACACAGAATAAACAGTCAAGTCCTTGGGAATAAGTGCGTTTTAAGCCTACATTTGAAGGCTTCTGGTGATAGTTCAGAGTCCCGCAATGTCCGTGGCAGTTTATTCCATAATGATGGCGCCAGAAAAGAGAAAACATTTGTTCGTGTACCATGTGTTCTGAGGATGCGTTCATTAAATAGACGAGGTGTTGCTGCAGATTGTAACATCTCTGCTAGGTATTTTGGCTCATTTGAAGTTAATAGACTGTGAATTATAACCAATGCATTAAAATTAATTCGTCCGTGAAGGGGAAGCCAATGTAGGCGTCTCAGTATTGGGGTAATTGGATCCCATTTCCTAGAGCATGGTATAATTCTCGCCGCTGTGTGTAGAATTCGTTGCAGAGGTTGTATAACACAGGCTGGGAGGTCTAAGTATAGCTACTGTAACAGATTTTCAAATAACTAGTAGCCGAACTCAGGAACTTGAGCTAACTTTAATATTCGTGCTTCAAAATGCTTGCCTGTGCAACATCATTAACGATACAAATCGAATATTGAAAGGTGAGCTGTAGAAACATACGGTTTACCTTGTTTTCTTGACGCAATTGTCATATCTCTCGACCTTAAAATACCACTGTAGGAATGAAATAAAACATATACCCAGAGGAACATACTACAAATCGAATATTGAAAAGGTGAGGTGTAGAAACCTACGTTTTACCTTGTTTTCTTGACGCGATTGTCATATCTCTCGACCTTAAAATACAACTGTGGGAATGAAATAAATCATATACCCAGAGGAACATACTACAAATCGAATATTGAAAAGGTGAGGTGTAGAAACCTACGTTTTACCTTGTTTTCTTGACGCGATTGTCATATCTCTCGACCTTAAAATACAACTGTAGGAATGAAATAAACATATACCCAGAGGAACATACTACAAATCGAATATTGAAAAGGTGAGGTGTAGAAACCTACGTTTTACCTTGTTTTCTTGATGCGATTGTCATATCTCTCGACCTTAAAATACCACTGTATGAATGAAATAAAACATATACCCAGAGGAACATACTACAAATCGAATATTGAAAAGGTGAGGTATAGAAACCTATGTTTTACCTTGTTTTCTTGACGCGATTGTCATATCTCTCGACCTTAAAATACAACTGTAGGAATGAAATAAAACATATACCCAGAGGAACATACTACAAATCGAATATTGAAAAGGTGAGGTGTAGAAACCTACGTTTTACCTTGTTTTCTTGACGAGATTGTCATATCTCTCGACCTTAAATAAAACTGTAGGAATGAAATAAAACATATACCCAGAGGAACCTACTACAAATCGAATATTGATAAGGTGAGGTGTAGAAACCTACGTTTTACCTTGTTTTCTTAACGCGATTGTCATATCTCTCGACCTTAAAATACAACTGTAGGAATGAATTAAAACATATACCCAGAGGAACATACTACAAATCGAATATTGAAAAGGTGAGGTGTAGAAACCTACGTTTTACCTTGTTTTCTTGACGCGCTTGTCATATCTCTCGACCTTAAAATACAACTGTAGCAATGAAATAAACATATACCCAGAGGAACATACTACAAATCGAATATTGAAAAGGTGAGGTGTAGAAACCTACGTTCTACCTTGTTTTCTTGACGCGATTGTGATATCTCTCGACCTTAAAATGCAACTGTAGGAATGAAATAAAACATATACCCAGAGGAACATACCACAAATCGAATATTGAAATGGTGAGGTGTAGAAACCTACGTTTTACCTTGTTTTCTTGACGCGATTGTCATATCTCTCGACCTTAAAATACAACTGTATGAATGAAATAAAACATATACCCAGAGGAACATACTACAAATCGAATATTGAAAAGGTGAGGTATAGAAACCTATGTTTTACCTTGTTTTCTTGACGCGATTGTCATATCTCTCGACCTTAAAATACAACTGTAGGAATGAAATAAAACATATACCCAGAGGAACATACTACAAATCGAATATTGAAAAGGTGAGGTGTAGAAACCTACGTTTTACCTTGTTTTCTTGAGGCGATTGTCATATCTCTCGACCTTAAAATACAACTGTAGGAATAAAATAAAACATATACCCAGAGGAACATACTACAAATCGAATATTGAAAAGGTGAGGTGTAGAAACCTACGTTTTACCTTGTTTTCTTGACGAGATTGTCATATCTCTCGACCTTAAAATACAACTGTAGGAATGAAATAAAACATATACCCAGAGGAACCTACTACAAATCGAATATTGATAAGGTGAGGTGTAGAAACCTACGTTTTACCTTGTTTTCTTAACGCGATTGTCATATCTCTCGACCTTAAAATACAACTGTAGGAATGAAATAAAACATATACCCAGAGGAACATACTACAAATCGAATATTGAAAAGGTGAGGTGTAGAAACCTACGTTTTACCTTGTTTTCTTGACGCGATTGTGATATCTCTCGACCTTAAAATGCAACTGTAGGAATGAAATAAAACATATACCCAGAGGAACATACCACAAATCGAATATCGAAATGGTGAGGTGTAGAAACCTACGTTTTACCTTGTTTTCTTGACGCGATTGTCATATCTCTCGACCTTAAAATACAACTGTAGGAATGAAATAAAACATATACCCAGAAGAACATACTACAAATCGAATATTGATAAGGTGAGGTGTAGAAACCTACGTTTTACCTTGTTTTCTTAACGCGATTGTCATATCTCTCGACCTTAAAATACAACTGTAGGAATGAAATAAAACATATACCCAGAGGAACATACTACAAATCGAATATTGAAAAGGTGAGGTGTAGAAACCTACGTTCTACCTTGTTTTCTTGACGCGATTGTGATATCTCTCGACCTTAAAATGCAACTGTAGGAATGAAATAAAACATATACCCAGAGGAACATACCACAAATCGAATATTGAAATGGTGAGGTGTAGAAACCTACGTTTTACCTTGTTTTCTTGACGCGATTGTCATATCTCTCGACCTTAAAATACAACTGTATGAATGAAATAAAACATATACCCAGAGGAACATACTACAAATCGAATATTGAAAAGGTGAGGTATAGAAACCTATGTTTTACCTTGTTTTCTTGACGCGATTGTCATATCTCTCGACCTTAAAATACAACTGTAGGAATGAAATAAAACATATACCCAGAGGAACATACTACAAATCGAATATTGAAAAGGTGAGGTGTAGAAACCTACGTTTTACCTTGTTTTCTTGAGGCGATTGTCATATCTCTCGACCTTAAAATACAACTGTAGGAATAAAATAAAACATATACCCAGAGGAACATACTACAAATCGAATATTGAAAAGGTGAGGTGTAGAAACCTACGTTTTACCTTGTTTTCTTGACGAGATTGTCATATCTCTCGACCTTAAAATACAACTGTAGGAATGAAATAAAACATATACCCAGAGGAACCTACTACAAATCGAATATTGATAAGGTGAGGTGTAGAAACCTACGTTTTACCTTGTTTTCTTAACGCGATTGTCATATCTCTCGACCTTAAAATACAACTGTAGGAATGAAATAAAACATATACCCAGAGGAACATACTACAAATCGAATATTGAAAAGGTGAGGTGTAGAAACCTACGTTTTACCTTGTTTTCTTGACGCGATTGTGATATCTCTCGACCTTAAAATGCAACTGTAGGAATGAAATAAAACATATACCCAGAGGAACATACCACAAATCGAATATCGAAATGGTGAGGTGTAGAAACCTACGTTTTACCTTGTTTTCTTGACGCGATTGTCATATCTCTCGACCTTAAAATACAACTGTAGGAATGAAATAAAACATATACCCAGAAGAACATACTACAAATCGAATATTGATAAGGTGAGGTGTAGAAACCTACGTTTTACCTTGTTTTCTTAACGCGATTGTCATATCTCTCGACCTTAAAATACAACTGTAGGAATGAAATAAAACATATACCCAGAGGAACATACTACAAATCGAATATTGAAAAGGTGAGGTGTAGAAACCTACGTTTTACCTTGTTTTCTTGACGCGATTGTCATATCTCTCGGCCTTAAAATACAACTGTAGGAATGAAATAAAACATATACCCAGAGGAACATACTACAAATCGAATATTGAAATGGTGAGGTGTAGAAACCTACGTTTTACCTTGTTTTCTTGACGCGATTGTCATATCTCTCGACCTCAAAATACAACTGTAGGAATGAAATAAAACATATACCCAGAAGAACATACCTACAGATTATTATGCGATTTTATAAGCCGATAAGTGTATTGAATCCATTGCTGGGTGTAGGTAATGTGTTTTCATTAAAACTATTGTCATCATTGATATTTGACAGTGTTTGAAAATGTTAATAAAATAATTAATTAATTAATAAAATGAATCATTGAAAAATTCTAAACGTTAGTATACGATTTAGTAGAACTATGTTCGTGATGTAACCAAAACAGCTCAACTCGTCGCTAATAAAAGTAGTCCCATTGAGATTGCTCTTGTTTATTTTGTAATTAGTTATTGCTGTTAGCCTTGCTTTATGGGCAAACAAATAGTCTGTTCTGGTAGCGTTAACCTTTTAACTTGTGTAGTTGCTCAGTAATGCAAAGTAATGCACTAACTCAGTTCGTTGCGTAGCACACGTTTGGCTACGTGTTGTTATTCGCTTGCGTTTTGAGGAGCCTTAAGTATCCGAGCGACAACGTCGTCATAGCTCAGTGGCTAGCGAGCGCAATTCTAACGCAAGTGGCTCGTTTTCGAGTCGTCCTAGCCGCAACAGTTTGTCGAACATTAGTTGAAATGCAAACTAATTCATGAAGTAAAGGGTTAAAAGCTGCAACACAACAAATTCCCCACAATACAAACATGTTTCACTATAGTTGTCAAATTGTACATTATTAACATATGTGTTCTTACAGTTGCACGCCAAACTCATTGCGATCTGAGGGTTACTGATAAAGACGGATTACCAAGTCAAAAAGAAGTAGTGTTTGCTCGATTGTACAGGCTAAACAGGAGGTTGTGACGATGCGCGAGGAATGCATAATTCGAGGATTGGATAATTTATATGGTGTTAATTGGTTGTCCAATTATAACAACTTAGCAGTATTTTATACTATTAAAAGTGAAATTTCTTTAGTATATTTTTATCTTTCAACTTTTTCTAGCTCTACCGACATTCCCGCAGCCATTAGAAAACAAGATATGTCATGCGGTTGGCGATGCTCGACTTGACTGTGCAGTTGACGGCTACCCCGAACCTGAAATTAAATGGCTCAAAGTGAGACGAAGTTTGGTTATCGAATCTGATTTTCATCCGTGATGCAACCAATCATTTAAGATGATTTCATGACAATAACTGTTTGACTATATACAGATTTTCTAATTTTCTGTATCTTTGACTCTTTATTGTGCACAAGCAACCAGCAATTTCAGACGAAAGGGCATTAATAATTTACGATTTTGTGTTATAAGAATAGAAATGAATTCATATATTGTGATCAGATTAAATATGTTTGGTAGCACAAGAAAGGGTGCTAGTTTTACTATATATTTAAGCTCGCTTTCAAACATGTAGCTGCTGTTGTTTGTTGACATCTGCATAGGTATAGAGAAGGGTTTAACTACTTGCGTTTGCCTTTCAAAATTCCTTAGTGATGTATCGTCAGTAACCTACTAATCGTTCAGCACGTTTGGCTACAGGCTTCGCATATCGTGGCCGCTATGTCAAAAATCCCAGCCTATTCTTTGTGAACAAATATGATGAACCGTCCATAGCCAAGAGGTGGGTTGTCCTATATGGCTCATATTTTACCGGATTGTATACGCGCCCTGAAATGCCACTGTTATGCCATTTGTATCAGCCCAAACACTGTTCTAGAACTTAGAAGTCCAGAAATCTTCTTTTTGCCAATAGTGTAAATTTGGCTGCTGGCATATATAATTTTCGGCAACTTGTGTACAAAAATTAGCTGTAGGTGTTCTTACGTGCGTGGTGTGTTAGCCTTAACACAACCAAGCAATCAATACTTCACTATTTGCTCAGTAGTAGAAAAAGTTTGGCGAAAAATCGTAGACATGTCGTACAAACTTATACAGCCAGCTCCTTCAAACAATATTATGAAAGTAAATTAAATTTTTATCGTAACAGTCATCCAGATATATTTATCATATCCTTTTTTCTGTTGTTTTTAGGACTGGAATCCGCTAGCAGAGTCAAGCCGTGTTAAAATGACTCGAGGTCAAAATAATCAATATTCATTGGTAATTCATGACTGCATCTTACGAGATACCGGAATTTATACGTGTGTCGCAACAAACGAAGCCGGTAAAGTCACTTCAACGTGCTCGCTTTCGATCGAAGGTTAAATTTTTTCTCGGTTTTTTATAGTTTCAATTTAGTTTAGATTTGATTACAATTTGCTTTCCTTTTGACTGCATAAATTACAATTTTTATAGTAAAAAGCACTTATTGCGTAGAAAATAACTGTGAGTAAGTTGTTAATTTTTCAGTATTTATAATTTTATGGTTTTTAGTTATATTCTAGAAATTGAGAGAGCGTGCCCGGCTTGATTTGTTAAAGCAGCGCCAACTTTTCTGCTAAACTTGAAATTCAGCTCAATTTTGCACTTTTTTTCTAAAAAGATCGTTTTAAGTGTACTTGAAATTCAGTTGAACTTTGTATTATTTTGCTCAAAAATTCCCTTAAACTATACTTGAGATTCAGCTCAACTTTGCACTATTTTTTCAGAAAATCGTTCTAACTATACTTGAAATTCAGCTCAATTTTGCACTTATTTTCTAAAAAAATCAATTTAGGTGTACTTGAAATTCAGCTAAAGTTTGTATTATTTTGCTCAAAAAGTCGTTTTAACTATACTTGAAATTCAGCTCAACTTTGCACTATTTTGCTCAGAAAATCGTCTTAATTGTACTTGAAATTCAGCTCAACTTTGCGCTTTTTTCTAAAAAAATCGTTTTAACTGTACTTGAAATTCAGCTCAACCTTGTACTATTTTGCTCAAAAAACAGTTTTCAACTTTCAGGATTTTTTCATATTTACTTATGAGTTTGCCACAAAAATATAGCTCTAAAATCGTCGTATATTATTAGATAATATACGTTGAATTTAACTTTCCATATCACGCAAAATGTGGAAGCTAATTTCTATAAAAGATTTTTTAGATTGTGTCGTTTTCCGCAAGCACATAAATACCAAACATATCTCACCGTCATGCATGTAAAGTGGTGGGGTGATGGGTTTGAGCTCTACGCGATATATCCTGCACTTTACTATTTCTTTGTTTAATATTTACGAGCAAACGTTTTTCGTGTTAAGGTTACTGCAGTTCCAGTTGCGCATCGTCAGTCTATCATTAAAGTTGAATATTTCCTTTATCTTCTTTGTCCAACCAAGCCCTGGTTTCACGTATTGTAAGCATTTATCTTTAAACCGGTGAATATTGATACATTTGCAGTCTTATACACCTCGGAACATTTTCACTAATTGTACAGATTCACGTATACTATTCATTAGTAAAACAGTTGTAACTTGTCATAAGTTATTGTTGCGTATAAATTTGTGAATGGGTCGCTGGTCGAATCACTGCTTTTGTGTCCTTTGCTAAGTCCTTTAACCAAATATTAGTTTTCCATAAAATATTGTGAATCATGTGTTTTTGATTGGGTCTGATTATCTTTTTTCTAAAAGGTTGCTATGGTTTATTTCTGTAAAAGAAGGAATCTTGTTCAACCTCAGGCTGCATGACACTGAGTACAAATTATTAGTCTTTGTAATCTGTTATTTTATTATTCACAGAAGCAAGAGACTTTTGGCAAAACTAATTAATACACGTTTAGAGTTTGGGGTACAGCGATTGTTCGAGTCAGGTTCACCTTCTATGATACATTCATTTATGGCATAATAGGAATCTGGTTATGCTGCGTTTACGTTATAAGTTGCCCGCCATGTGGAAGGGTTTCGGACACCATCAGTATTTATGTATGGTGTCAAGGACACCGTAAACTTCTGGCTAGCGGTGATGAAAGACCTTTGGCAAGATGCCTTGTTTTTTCCGTTGTAGGGACTTTATACAATGGAAGCTTTGTCCATGTGCTTCCTACGCAAAACTTTAAACGGCACGGTTCATGGGATACAATCAATTAGCCTAAATATTTTCAAGTTTGACAAGTCTAATTTTCCCGCCATTTTTAAGCTACAGTTCAATTATACGGTGTGGAGGACACCATAGTGTAATGTGCACGGTGTCCGCCAACACCATTACTTATGCTGAATAGCATATCCTTCCGACCACCGTGCAATATGGTATGGTCGTGATCACACAGTGACAAATCTTCCACCTGGCGGGCGTTTTATAACGTAAACTCCGCATTATTGTTCACGATTTAATAAAAACGTAATTCATGTAACACACTCACGACGTAATAAAAATTTTCAGCGTCGACCGATATATTTACGCGTGAAAAAAGTCAAAGTGCATCGAATATCAGCCAAATAACGAGAAAATTATCGCCAGCCTTAAGCGGTTCCCGTTTAACATCGCACGATCGACACCGTGATCGATATTCAATTATGACCCTCGATCGTGATGTGTCGCTCACGTCAAGGTCACTATCAATGTCGTCATCCTTGTTTGGAACGTCCCCGTCATCGTCATATCGCGGATGTGGGACTAGTTTGTATCGTCTGGGACATTTTTAGTTTATTACTCCTGTTTTTCGTTCACTGTAATCGGGCAAACTCAAGCTCAAGGGCGTAATATTATTTGGTTAAAAAGTACAGCTTTTTGCGGAGGTTTTGCAGCGGTAGCTTCGCCCTCTGAATAATTGTAGGTATAACCTAACGCAAGTAAATTTGTTAGGGCTAACACTTTAGGTTTACTATATCGGTGATAATACAACCCTGAAGTAGATTACGCTCTTCAACTTAGCGTTTCGCAGTCCACTTTTCTCTTACTATGTTGTCAACATCAAAAAATTGTTAGACCTAAAGCCGTTACTTGCTGCCATCATAGCAAGTTAAAGCAAAGCTAACTCGAACGAACAAATAAATATATTCGCTTCTAGCAAAGTTTCTAGTGTTCTAATTTAAACTTCTTCTAAATCTCCTGTCTAACCAAAAACATGTTTTATTTGAAAATTTGCATTTCGACCCAGGTTAGTCGTTTGAATCGCAGAGTATAGCGAAACGTTCTATTTCAGACACATCACCAAACTTAAATAAAGTTACGCAAGTGTGCAAACAACATGCTGAGTAATTCTAAAACTTCTGCATGCAATTCTTTCCTAAACTTACGGGCCATGGGAAGCACTATGTAGCAACTTTGTAAAAGGGACTCATTTTGTGGACCAGTTTTTTTAAACTTTGTCAGTGTCACAACATTTCTCTCTGACCGCTGTATTAGCAGTAGTTGTTGACTTTATAGATTCATACAATTACCGTTTTGTTAATCGATCTATGATTATGGCAAATCAAGCAGATGCTAAAGAAATGTGTTTTGTATATACTGCGACACCGCATGAAATGTCTTGTCTGTGCTCGAATAATATACCCTGTTCTAACTTTATACGCAGGTCTGCGGCCAGGCGAGTTATGTGCGATCTTAAAGTTACCCAAACTTAATGAGTAATTAAAAATATTTAACAAGTTCAACTTAAAAAAAATAATACGATAATGAGATGAATATTAATACTGAATAATAATAATCTTGAATACTGCGTGACACATTCTTTCAGTGTATCTAAGTACGGTAATCTAGACAAATAATGAAAGTATGTAGCAGCGTCACAGATGTTATAAAGAGCGAAGTCGTCCGATGAAAAATGTAATCTGAATCTAGATTATACAGCGGCGCAGATTCCTTCCGAAGTTTGGTGAAATGCGAAATTAGGAATTTATTCTGGGATTTTGACACTAAAATACCGTTACCACATGGTTTTGCTCGCAGATTACCTAACCTTTAAGGGAATGCATCCTCCTATAACCCCGAACCTCCCCACGGGATCGGCGCTATCTGTGGCAATTATATTAATACCGCACGGTTCATTCATTCGTTGTTAATATTCAACGCTCACATTCGACGCCGCAGGTAATATCGGGGGTAGGCCACCCCTGGCCAATTCATGGCGAGTCTCTTTCAACTGTATACAACAAATTATTTATATTTGAATCATTACAGAGTCTAGGTGTCCCCGTGCCTCCCCGCTCGGCAATCATAACAATGTGACGCCGGTCCTGCAACGTCCCATTGCGCCTTTATCATAATAGGGTGTCAAACTGATCGTATCGCTATGTTAAAAGTATGACTTTGTACCTTTCTCAGATATTATTAAAACCCATGGATGTATATCTGTTAAATCGGGATAGCCTTAAAAAACGTGCCACACCAATTCATAGGAAACATGTTTAATATAAACCAACAAATCACTCCAACAAATCATAATATAAAAGTATCTTTTTATTTTCCTGCTGCCGGAAACGTTATCAGTAATTATTTTACCAACTTATGAATTTTCCACAGTGTTAAGATAAATGTAACAGAATACTATAAGATACTTTTCAGAATATTTTACATATCATCGCAAACGAAAAAAACATGGTAAAGTTTAATGGTTGATGAGGTGTTAGAGTGCCACCTCAGTTACAACAAAAGTATCCTTTAACGATTATAATTGTTGTTTGATGATATATAGTATAAACTTTCGGAGTTTCATACGAGACCTGTAGCAGGATCTTCAGCTTCACCAAGCAGTGTCCTTGTAGTGAAAATCTTTTAGCTAATTCCAAGCGTCAACCCAAGGTTTTCTGTAGTGATCTCTTTCTTGACTCAAATAATTTTTAAAAACATATTCTAATTCAACGTTTTTGTCTAGTTCTTTCGAAATAGTCGCCCAAGAGTTGTAATGCTGTATTTCAAGTGCTGCAGATTCACTTCGTTTGTGTTATAATTACAGTCAGGCAGAGAACTCGAAAATAAATTATTGCGTTTAGCAAATATATACTTCTCAGAACAATATTAAATAACAATTGAAAAAAATATTCTATTTAGTATTGTCCTAAGATTATACTTAATTAAAAGAAAATAATTAAACATATCAAACGCGAAATTAGGTCAAACAATCCGAAACACTTATTTTACATGGAATTGCAAGAACAGTACCCTGGATCTGATCATTGATTGTATCAGTAATTCTGTCAAACCTTAACTCTGGCTTTACTGATTGACTTAATTTGTACATCGTCCAATGATTAACAAACTTCAGGAATAGAGCCAGGATTTGCATGCTTCAGATCGGCTGATAAAAGTGAACTATTGCGTTAATTAAAACTTGTTCGGGTCATTAAGAATCATAACAATGGAGAGTGAATCACTATTGTTCTGCAATTACAAAATGTTTAACTTAATTCGCACAACGCGTCATAATGAATACCACTGCCATTTATAAACTTTATATGTGAAAGCTGTATAGACCGAATTGTTTGATTGCCTTTCAATCGAGATGTAAGTAAGTCACAATAGTAAGTCATGTTAGTACAGTCGAGATGTAAGCCGTCTTTAATGAGATTTGTCACAGTTCCTAAGTTTTTCATATGATGTGTGCTTGCTCAATGCGTAATAGTATCCCTTCATGTCATATATATGTATAAAATTCCTCCTATTTTACTTGAAATCGCATGACAGATTTTTTAACATTCACTTTAAAATGACGTATGCAATCAGCGAACAGTCTCCAAGAAGTGCATTCAAACTAAGCTCAAAATTGCGACAACTTAACAATATCAGGGGAGTAGGCTGGGGGTCTACGAGGTCTGACAAGTCAATCTGTGGCCAAAAATTAGAAAATATAGATATCATAGTAATGTATAAAATATTAGAAATAATTTGTTGACAAAGTATGGCTGGATGTCAAAGTCCCAACGTAAATAATTTATACATCCACCAGTTTCCGTGTAAGCTACAGCATCGCGAAGCCATTCATTGATAGTGTGAGCATGGTAATTAGAATATAGCGTTTATTTACACTAGCCATTCGATCACAGTGCTGAACCTTTGTGCTACGTGTCGACTGAATTCTCATATTGTCATGTGTCATCAACCCTTAATATATAATATTTTTTACAGTTTATATACATTTTGTTTAGAGTATGCTGTTTCAAAATTAGCTACAATCTTTGCTCAGATCGTATTACTATTATTAATATTAAATAAATATTTTCAGTTTAATAATCGTATAAATGAGCGTTTAGATGTTGAGTTTTAGACGAATTATCAGAGTTTTTGAATGTGCTTTATATGTGTACAGAAATCGCAATGAAAGACTACAGTTTTTTCGAGCCATAAACATTATATTTAAATACATAAATATTTTTATGTCTATATAATACTGAATCATATATTACTGTTTTTATATAATATAAATCACATGAGCTGTTTATTGCATTTTTGGTGTTTAACACAACCACGCTTCGCACACACAATATGTACTATTGCTAGTTGGCAACGTTGGCAATGAATTGGTGTTAAACATGGAAAGTGTTGTTTTGTATCAAGTAATGTAAAATGTTTTCTCGGGTTCATTTTCTGAGCATAGTTAGCTGTCTTCGTATGAAATATTTTACGCTAGAGCTCTAGATAAATGGCTTCATTTGGCTATTACGTTGTTTGAGAGCAACTGCATTAAAAGCTTTTTGAGTACTATAATTTTCTGTTATATATTTGGTCGTTTTTAAAGAGTAACCAACTATTTTAACGCAGCTTGCTGCAGTACCTCAAATGCCCTAATAATTAGTTAATAGATCATATTAGTTTTGCACATTTTTAAGCTATTTCTTGGTTGTTAACGCAAAAATACTAATTGCATTTCGAATGCGTTTTTATAAGCCCGAATATAATGTGTGTTGATTCTGTATGAAAGTTCTATTTAAAAGGATTGTCCTGCAATGCTTCCACTGCAGTCTTTTGATTCTTATATTCGTCCTGTGGCCTTAATTAAGGTTTTATAAATATTTATAAATAAGCAGGCGCACGTAACCTTTAGGGATTATGCGTAGGGGTGGAGTGAGAGGGATCAAGGCGGCAGAATTCAAACTAGAGCTTAGGCAGTGTTATTAGAAAGGTAGTAAAGGCTTCCAAAATACAAAAACTTACGCCCCTAAAGTCTACATTGGTCAACACGCAAATGACAAAGTAAAGCTGATAAACAAAAATAGATGATTAGAGCAACACCGACTAGCTACAACATAGAACACGACGTCCAGCAATAATATCGGTCACCATTATTCGGAAACTACCACTTTTTAGCTCTGCTTGACTTCCACACAGACTAGGAAAGAACGGAAGTTGATGGAACAGGAGACTCTATATTTTTGAACATTTATGGGACAATATATTAATAAAATTATAGGATACTATTTTTAAATCATGACAAAACTGTAACTTTGTCTCGCGGTCAAAAAATGGAAAAAACGCAAAAATTAGCCGTGCTCTCCCATAACATATATAACGTAATATCATATTGTCTTAAATGTTTTTAGTCTGTCCATGTAGCAAGGTAATTTATTTTTAACCCGCTATATATATGGTGGGTCTAGTAGTACTGTACCGTTTCAATAATAACATTGTCATAAAATAGCGTAGATGACCAAACGGAGATGCATACTGTAAAATATTTAGCACATAGCTGCTGTAAGCTAGTGTCAGTGAGTAGCAATCGTTGACTAAAAAGCAGCGGAATAGACTATTGCTAATTCAGCCCATGTCAACTTTAGGAGCCCAAGTATAATGCATGTCATGCCGTTCTCGATATGCTAAGCCTAAGCCTTAGGCTTAGCCTAAGCTAAAGTCTTCATATGAGAAATACGCTAAGCCTAAGCCTAAGTCGGGGCCTGCCGCCCGCCGAACCCACTGCCCTAATATGTTCTTTTTTCTAACATTATAACGCCCGGCCCCTAAAGTTGACATGGGCCGCTAATTAATGCGTATTTAGGTTTAGGAAATAGGCACGCATAAATCCTTAACTTTAATTTCGACCAGTTTTACTAGTAATATTTTTACAGTCCGTATTGAGGTTTAAGCCCTGGGAAATAGGTAATCACAAATCCTGAACCGTGTCAAGTCGCGGTATTTTATACATTATAAGTTAAAAATGCGTAGCTTGGCTTTGTTTGTCGGTAGTTGTTGATGAATTTCTTTCAAGTGGGAGTGAGTTGTAATATTCGATTTTTTTCATGTTGTTACCAGCTTGCTAAGTTTCCAACGCTTAAAAACTGCGATGAGATATTTTGATTGAGATTTCTAATGCAAAATCTGATCATTTTGTCTCTCACACACATGTGCAAACTACTTCGTTAGCCACAGTGATATCCACGCTTTCAAATACGCCAGCTATTTTTTCTATAAACACACATTTCAGAACATCGCTTCAGCTTTTAAGCTATCTTTGAGTTCGTCTAAACCACAAATCGTAACGTTGGGCACGTAACTTAAAGAAAAAACACCATCAAACTGTGAGTCTGTCCTAATAAATCCGGTAATAATAATGGTCTGATTTGAAAGCAATAACAATTTGTTCGTAGTAGCCTTGAAAAAACAAGATCGTTGTAACAACAACAACAACAACGATAATACTAATCTTGTTGACAACTTTTATTATCTAATTAAGCTGAGCGACCAACAATTATAGTCTTAGTCGAAATTGTAAACGCGAAAATGTGTTGTACGCAAATTACATTTATATCGTTTAACACTTTTCTAAAAATTGTCTCAAGGGTCGTTTTGATTGTCAAATTATCCATGAAATTGTGAATATTTTTTTTTGAAGTTTCGACTTTCGGGTGAACAACGAAAGCTTCGCAATGTCATTTTGTTTTAACAATCTAATGAGTTTTCCCTTAGCAGAATTCCGTTGAAATGGATAAATAATATCAATATTTTTTGAACGAGGACCATAAAATGTAGTCGATTATATGAATTTGTAAAAAAGGTGCGATGGTTGTTTAAGATGATGTATAATCGCGGATAATGTAAACTTTTTTAACATGATAACTCTTTGAAATTATTAAACGCCTCATTTATGCCGCCCTATGGGATTTACTGTTGGTTTCAGATAATGATCAAATATAATTATGCCGTAATGAGCTTTCAAAACGTGTTTAATACTTTTAACTATCCTAAATATTATATCGAAACACGTTTCTTATGAGTAAAGAACCGTTACGTTTAAAGTGCGGGCTCCAGAAGGCTTTCCTGAGATTGGCAGGTTTCTGTGTTAGTGAATCGCCGAATTACGAAGTTGGACGTTGTTTAATCTATTGCCGGTACGGGCTGAAATGCCTGAATGGTCATATATCCTTGTCGCTAAATGTCTATGAAAGCTGCCGATATAGTCTGCTTCACAACCAGAACAAATGTAGAAGTAACCGACAAAAGACGTGAGCGCATCCGGTATATTTTTTTTGTAGTGGAAAATCTTTTGAGTTAGTACCCTGTTCCAAAGACAGCCTGGAATTCCTATTTTTTAATGATGACCGCAGCAAGCTTAAGAGGTGTTTTTACGCCTATGTGACTGGCAGCCTAAAAACAGCCGCTTAATCGTAAACGTTTTAGGAATAGCGGATTGTAAATTTGATGGCGCTCCGGTCGTAGGCTTTGGATTTTATTAACCCATTTGTAGAGAATCGATCTTGTTTTATTTTCTAAAACGATTTTCAGATACCCGTTTTTCCAATAGTGTTCTGAATAAATTGTATTTCCTTGGTTATGAATCAGTAGTTTCAGCCGATTTTTGCGGCTCTGTGTAGCACACAGTCTTTCAAGTTCAATTTGACTTTCTGTACACGAAGGAATCATATTTCATAAGCTAGCCGGTAAAAGTGCTTTTCCTGTAAGTGTGTGTAATTGCCGTTCTGCTTGAAGATCAGAATATCTAGGAACGAAAGGGTTTCAGTTTGTTCGCCTTCTACAGTGAATTTTGTTATGTCATGTTAATCATTCAGGTAATGCAGAAAAGCTTCAGATTGAGCTTTACTGTCAAAATTTCTAAATGTATCATCCAAATATCTTCTTTAGTGAATTCGAGTGGAATGAGAGAGCGAAGCGAGCGAGTGGAACGAGAATTTTCAATTTTGGCTCTGGAGGGGGTTGAGGAGGTCCTGTCTGTATGTATCTTTGTGTCTGTCGCACCTGGATCTCGATAATAGTTGGGCGGCATTTGATGCAAGATAGCTCATTCGAACCGCAATGGTCGATTTATGAGTAGTCACGGAGCCCTATTTTTGAATTTTTTCCCCATGGAAAAGTTATGGGGGAAAATGACGTCATTTTGGCCCCTTTTTCGGGCACCACCTCCACTTTTTGCGACTTTTCACAATAATTAAACGAGTTATCCGCAAACTAATAGGCCTATTCCATGTAGATCTACCAGGGCTTTCCAATGATATATAACAACTTTTTCAACTACTTCCCAATCTGGAGTCTATAAGCTTATAGTTAACGCCAAATTTCATATTTGGTGAAAAGTCGTGTGAAATGCACCTAAATGAGTGCTTATTGTTGGTTTTAGTGTCGGATATGGGGTTTTCTGGGCCAACAAGCTGATTGCGAGTGTCAAAAATACTGTGTGGCAAATGTTTTTCACACTTCTGCTTCATACTTGGTATGAAAAATGAGATTTTTTTCAAGTGTCGGTTTGAATTCTTTAACGTTCTTTTCACGATCAATTTAGGGTTTTATTGAATTATTAAATTGTTAGTTGATTGTTTTTGTACTCGTTGTATGATGTTTTGTCTACTGCATACGTTGGCTATCAAAAGAGGCGGCCGTAACTATGACTCATCACTCACTGTATATATAATGCTGCACCTGCGTACTGTGTGTAGGCTTTGTTTGTGTGTGCTTTCTACAACAGACTTCGGGGGATTGTTCTCACCACTCGAATTCTGGCTCGCAAGCGAGCTTCACTACTAATTTGGGTTGGCAGTTAGCGGACATTGGTTGAGCCATTTAGTTTCTGAGTAGCACATAAAAAGTTGGCTAAAGTGGGTCCGAGTTGGGAGCCCATGGCTACTCCTTCTATTTGCTGGTAAATTGTGCCATTAAACCAAAACTATATGTTTCTGACACAGATTTTATTGGCTTCAAGTAACGCTGCTATGGGTATTGGCAGTACGATATATCCATTAGACACTGCTGTTTGAACGAAATTCAACGTTTGGGCGCATTAGTTTACAACGCCGTCACATCGACGCTGGCTATATACTTATCATAAACATTCAAACCAACAATTTCGTTTTCCAAATCGAATAAATTTTTGCAATGTTGCAGTTTTGTTAGAGGTTTGAAAATTGGGACTAAGAATTTTGCAAGTTTATGGACAGCGAAGCTGAGTTCATGCATGACAAAATGGGCCGAAGTGGCACATTGTTTTTGTGAACTTTGGAGTGTACCGTAGACGATCTGCGGTCTTGATCCTGTTGGTAAAAGCTTTCTATAGCGAAACTGATCAATGAGGTTTTGTTTTCTGAGTGAATTTAAGAACTTTATAACAGTAGCTTCGCTTTAATCGTGGAACGATAATAATCTTGAATGTCACCTTTTCGGAAATGTACTGTATCATCGAAGATACGTTGCATTTGCCAGATAATCATTTGTATTCAATTGACTACACCTTTTTCTTTGTCAGGTTGGATGACAACAACATCCTTGTTAGCAGCTATTGTAAGAATGCAAAATTAGGTGGCGGTTTGTAGGATATAAAGTTATTGAGCGCTGTACCAATGCTACTGAGACTGTTAACGACAAGGATATCTGAACATTCAGGCTGCTCCGGCAATAGATTAAACGACGCTCAACTTCGTAACTCGGCGATTTACCAAAGCATGCAACACTGCCAATCTCAGGCAAGCCTTCTACAATTTGCAATAATCGGCTAAACAATGGCTGTCATGCCAATTCAGAATTTTACTTCCGCACCTTAGAAAATTTGTTTATTTGTGACATAAAACCAAAACTTGACGACATTAGCTTACTTACAACGCTATTAATGTTTCAAAGATGATCAGTCAGTACAATTTACGGTGTAATTTTGGATCATATTTATTGATTTTAAACTGTTTCATCTTTTTGTTTTGTATATTGTCTCTATTAATTTACATTCGGAACTAGATTTTTAATTCCGAATTCTGTAATAATCGTCATAGTATCAACGACCGAAATATAAGTCGAAACGAGTAAAGCATCGATCAACACGATAGAGCTAAGTTCGGACCAAACTAGCTGAACGCAAATCGTTACTGGTACACGATACACTAGATCGTCAAATCTGTTCTCGCAAATCCAGCTCACATTAACTCCACTTCACTTGCCGTCGCAACCTGTTGGTTTTGTTTAAAGTAAAAATGAAATTTGAGTTCAGTGAACAATTGAATGGCAATTGCTTTTTACAAAAGAGGATGGTAAGGTGCGCAGCTTAAGTTTACTCATGCACAAAACCAACAGGTTGCGACGGAAAGTGAAGCGGAGTTAACGTGAGCGGGCTTTGTGAGAACAGATTTGGCGATCTAGCAGATCGTGTACCAGTAACGTTTTGCGTTCAGCTAGTTTGGACCGAACCTAATTTATCGTGTTGATCGACGCTTTACTCGTTTCGACCTATATTTCGGTGGTTGATGCTATGACCATCATTACAGAATTCGGAATAAAAAATGTTGATTTTTAGTTTCGAATGTAAATTAATAGAGACAATATACAAAACAAAAAAGATGAAACAGTTTAAAATCAATAAATATGATCCAAAATTACACCGTAAATTGTGCTAACTGATCATCTTTGAAACATTAATAGCGGTGTAAGAGAGCTAATGTCGTTAAGTTTTGGTTTTATGTCACAAATTAACAAATTTTCCAAGGTGCGGAAGTAAAATTCTGAATTGGCATGACAACCATTGTTTAGCCGATTATTGCAAATTCTAGAAGGCTCGCCTGAGATTGGCAGTGTTGTATGCTTTGGTAAATCGCCGAGTCAAGAAGTTGAGCGTCGTTTAATATATTGCCGAGCAGGCTAAAAGACCTGAATGTTCAGATATCCTTGTCGTTAACAGTCTCAGTAGCATTTGTACAGCGCTCAATAACTTTATGTCCTACAAACCGCCACCTAATTTTGCATTCGAACAATAGCTGCTAACAAGGACGTCGTTGTCACCCGACCTGACAAAGGCAGCGGTGTAGTCAATTGAATAAAAATGATTACCTAGCGAAATGCAGCGTATCTTCGACTAGTCGGTAGTGGAAGTACATTTGTAAGCGAAGCTTGGGCTGTGGCATTACGAATGTACTCAATTTTATGTTCTTGTAACTACATTGCATAGGGCATAGGGCTTTATCATTGGTAAAAATATTATATCTGAATTCTTCGACCCAAAAAACCTATAATGGTTTGATCGAAACGATGCTATTTCAATAAATAATACAAATATTGCAAAATTCTCTATTTTAGCTGCATAAGCTTAACTAATTAGCTAATTACTAATTAACCACTCAAATTTTTTAATTCCAAATAGTAGGTGCACACTCTGACATGATAGGCTTTCAAACCAAAAAGTTTTTTAAAATCGGTTCAGTGGTTCTTGAGATCCGTCGGACCGAACGAACGAACGAACGAACTAGCGAACAGACGGACATCGACCTTTTTACTCCCAGACAGAAAATAAAAACGCTTCGCTTCGCTCAATGATACAGTACATAAACAAAAAGGTTAAATGCAGGATTATGATCGCTCCACGATTCAAGGCGAAGCTACTTTTATAAAGATCTTAAGTTCACTCAGAAAGCAAAATCTCATTGATCAGTTTCGCATGGGCAGCTTTTTCCAACAGGATCAAGACCGCTCATCGTCTGCGGTGCACCCAAAGTGGGCACCGAAGCAAGGCACAGAATCACCTGTTGGTCTTCCGTTTCATGGCAGTCGCAGCCAGAGCTGCCAAAGCACAGGCCGTGAAGTGATGCCGATTCAATATATATATATTTCATTTTGGTAATATATATAATTCTTATTATATATTATATATATAATACTTCCGTATATATATATTATATATATATAATACCAGTCAATCACACACAAAAAAAAAAAAAAAAAAAATTATATTATATATATATATATATATATATATATATATATATATATATATATATATATATATATATATATATATATATATATATATAATACTTCCGTAGTAAGCCTTCGCATCAACTAATGTTTACAGCTTTCATCGATATGTGTACTGTCTTAATGAAATTTTACTAAATCATTTTTCAGATGCACCTGTTAGTAATTTAAATATATATTACGGTGGAATACTTTTATCGCTACTAAACCGTAAACAGTTTTCACGTTTTCTTATGTAAATAAAGCAATATAAATTGTTGAAATTATTCGTATTACTCGTTTGATCTTTAACTTTTGCAGGATTTTATTTAATACATAGGTAGATAGTAATACTACAGCTGTAGACAATTTGGTGCCAGTAGCGGCGTTAGATTCAGTGTTCATAGTAAAATATCAAGTATATATTGTAAGTTGGGTTATATAAAATTAACCTAATAACGATCGAATTTATTTGAATATCGTGCAACGTTTGACAGACCCACTACGGCGGCACGGATCGAACCCCGGTTGCACGGGTGAGAAAGGCGTACGCAAACCACTACTGTATCTATGAGTTGTTTGTTCTGTTCCTTAAGGAATCTCGTAAAACGAGCGAATAAAAAGACACGTGAAAACGTACATTGTACAACAAACGCACTGAATACAACTGTGTGCGCTGGCGTTATTTGATGCCAATTAGTTGCTTAATCCTCTCATGCCCATAAGGTCCAAATGGACCCAACGCACATTGCGACTCGTTGGGTTTACTGAGTTGGTCGCATATCGTACGTTTGAACGTGCGTTGTTATTCGCTCGCATTGTGAGGTTCCTCAATGAACCGAGCAACAGCTCTCAGATAGCTCAGTGGTTTGTGTACACAAGTTTCACCCGTACGTTTCGGGTTTGATCCCTGGCGCAGGCTTGAGTTTGTCAAACGTTGCACGATACACAAATTAATTCGGGCATGAAAGGGTTAACAGATTGATTTCGGGAAATTGGTTCTTCTACGTTTGGTCTTATTTTCTTGTAGCCAATTATCTAACAGTGAGGGTAAGGACTGTTCACTATCAGATGTTTTGATGGTATATCCCGAAGCTTAAGGATTTTGTTTAATTACTTTAAATTATTTATTCTTAAGTTAAGTTCAGAAAAATTTCTATAAATAAAATTTGTGACTTAACTGCAATTCAATTAATTTACCTAATAACAGCAGAACATCCAGTATGCCCATCGCATAAGCGCGATTCCAATTGCATCGCACAATTTCCATTTTTGCAGCACTGTGCTCGCAGGCTTTTGGCAGTGCTAGCATCGTCTGCCATGGTTGAACGAATTTTAAGTGAGTCGGAATTAATACTATCTAAACTACGGAAGAAAACACACCCTAAAGTACTCCAAGTGATGATTTACTTGAAATGCGGCGCAAATTAGCAAAATTTAGCAGTGATCTTGACATTTTACCTGCTGAAATAGAGACTTATTTTGCCAACAATAAGCTTACAGTTGCAGATAGCGACGGGGATGAAGCACTGATGGAGTGAATATAACACTTGCGGCATGCCACACGGGGTTTCTGTATCAGACACGCAGATGCGTTGATTAGCAACACATAAACAACTGAGATGTTTTGTATCAGCTGTAGATAAAAACCCGGAGAAACCCAGTATCCAGGTCACAGTCTATCTGCGCTAGTGTGATTAAGTATCTTGCCCCCAGTGCTTATTTACTCGAAGATTTGTTCCGGTATTCGAGGAAAAGCCCGGAGTTCATGTCTGATGTCTGCCTGGATATGGGGCGCGACGTCTACGGCGATGGGGTGACCGGCAAAACGTCGATTGCGAACATTGTTCACCGTGGACAGACGTCAACATTAATTTGCATAGAAGCAGCTTAATAAAGTTGTCAATACATTTGTAATTAATGCTAAATTGCAAAACGCTGCCGCAGTTTATTAAATAGCAACCCTCTGGTATGAGGCTTCATTGATATGGCGGTGGGGATAGTTGGGGATCGCATGGAGATCCTCGCAAAAAATTTTAGTGTGATGGGGTGGATATGGGCATTGAAATTCTATCCTCATCCAAAGAGTGAGAATTTCATGCTCATATATCACTGATAGTGAGCTTAAGTTGATCGCGCGGTCCAATGGCGAACCGGTGGTCGAGACATAGTCACTGTGTTTTTCTAATTTCAATCTTTCATGCGGGATTATAAATACATTGCAAATGTAGAACTTTATAATTTTATAAAATAGAATAATACAGCTATAGTAACAAATGTATTGAATTCAAGCTTGAGTCCCGGGTATTTGGGTCATCTTGCCCTACCGTTGAGCTGGGTCACTGGTTAACAAGAGTACCCAAATGGCAGACCGAGGTATATATATGGCAACTATTTTAGAAACATGAACGTGTCTTTATGTACCCTGCAAACAAAACCCATTTCGCTAACTTCTAGATACCCAGCACCCTGGACTCCAATTTTATTGTTCCACCTCTGTTGTATCGGTACACCATGTGATAGCATCGTGCTTTCATAGCATATTCTACTAAAGATATATTGACATCATATTCAGAGCAGTTTTTTTAAATAACGACAGTCGCGTGTTTACACTTCGAATATTAATGTTTACTGATGCAAGCTTCAAGACCATCATAGTTGGTTGAAAAACGTTCCAAAGCGGTAGATCAATAAAACCCGGTATCATTACCAGAAGCTGTAAAACTGGTTATAAACAACATAAATAGCGCTGAGCGTAATAGAATTCGTGAAATCGATACAAAAACGAACGGCGACAATAATAATTTGAAAAGGTTTCAAATTTCTAATTATAAATACATGTTACATACTTTTTTAATTAAAAAATTGAAATTTTATATGAAAACAGTTAGTCAGTGTATGTAAACGTGTTTGTTTTTACACACAACTGTGAAATATATTCCTAAATAACTTCCTTTTAAATATATTCTTAAATTACTTTGCAATCGTATATATAAACATTTTGGTTAAAGTTGAATATGACGCTTTTAGCGTTCAAATTGGGTGCCCAAATCTGTATTTTAGCTCGTAGGTTGCGCTGATGTCGACCTAAACCGGCGTGTTTCCTTTTCATTTTAATGTTGTTTTGAACTTCAAAATGAAGAATTCTTGCGTCTGTTAAAGTAATATGTTTTATTCAGTACCGATTTTATTCACAGTACGGATTTTAAACAGAGAACAAATTTTATTCACAGCCATACTTAATGAAAATTGCTTCTACCCGCACAGACCTATGCCAACTAAAACATGATATTATAAAAACTTCAAAATGAAAAATTCTTGGATGTGTTAAGTTAGCATATTTTATTAGTACAAATTTTATTGAAAGTATGAATTTTATTGAAAGTACGGATTTTATTGAAAGTACGGCTTTATTCACAGCCATATCTAATGAGATATCCTCCTACCCGCATAGACCAATATAAACAGAAACATGATGTAATAAAATAAGTAATACATGCTCAAGTTCCGAGGTCTCAGAGGAGGGTGGTCAGGCTACCAGCCAGGGGGTCGGCGCTTCATGCCGAGAGATGGTCCGACGCCATAGGGCAGGGGGTATTCCCCTGTTCCCTGTGACCATCTATGTTACAAAATGCAAAACACAATGTAAAACTTAGTAACAAACAATAGCTTAAGTAAAAATTTAATAAAGATAAAACACCATATAAAATAATGAATTCCATAATGAATATTCTGAATAGGTGGGTATCGAATTTAAGCACTTCCGCTCTTGTTGTCTTTGAAAATTGGTCTAAACGATTATTTTGCCAAGTGTTAGAACCACAACATATATTTTGATATTGGGGCTATCTATATTTCTTATGTTCAGGAGACATCATTTTCCGTGAATACACGGTCAAATATAATTTCACAAAACGGTTAAAATCTCCATTATGTAATACCGAGTATCTACTAATAAACTTGTTTTGTAAAATATATCTAGCCATCTATTGGTATTTGACATCGTTTGAACTCATAATTTCAAAATTCTTGTGTGGGGCACCATTACTTTGCTGTACATCGTGATACAATCTATGCTTAATCTCATAAATTTATAACTAATGATGCCTGGAAGTAATTACTCAGATTCAGTATTATGCTGCCAGAGGTTGTGTAGACTTACTTATTAATATATCAGTCGCAGCAGCCAACATGTAAAACTGAACCCAATAATAAAATAAGGCTTAGCTCTATTTTAGTATAAATCTATTTAGGAAAATGACGTATTTTACGTC
Organism: Trileptium ribeirensis; assembly: GCA_030248225.1. NCBI lineage: Eukaryota > Metazoa > Nematoda > Enoplea > Enoplida > Thoracostomopsidae > Trileptium > Trileptium ribeirensis. The sequence continues at coordinate 29,590 of JASANE010014052.1, forward strand.
CCACGGTATATAATTCAAAATGTGCCAAACGACCCAACGACAACCATACAATATCTAGCGTAATTTCCATCAAAGTCAAATAGCAACGTTGCTATAAAAATATGCGTGGCAATGCGCATAATATATAAGTACATTTGAACAGGGCGACACAAATTGTAAATCTGGGTGAAAGGCTGATTTGATATAATTATTTAAACCTTACTTCCTTATCGCTGCACCATAAATATGTAACGCCGTACAGTGCAAAGCAGTATAGCAACCGAGATTTTCATGATACGTACGGTTGCATGTGCGTTGATATTCATTCGCTTTGCTTTATTCCTTGAGCAACCGAGAAACAGCTCATTAAACAGCCTAGTGGCATTTGTAAACCTCTCATATCGTAACGAAGCTGTTTTAAATCACCATTGCGACAAAACTTGGCCAAACATATGGAACGGTTCCTGTATAAAAGGACTTAAAATAAATATCTGGCCGTGTTCGGCGAAGTGAGCGAAATGAATACCTGTTGCACATTATACGCACGCACTAACAGAAGCGGGGGCGTTCCCAATTTGGGCTGACAAAAAACAAAGAATTGTGATTGATTGATTGATTGATAGATTGATTGATTGATTGATTGATTGATTGGTTGATTGATTGATTGATTGATTGATTGATTGATTGATTGATTGATTGTTTGATTGATTGATGGGGTTATAACAAAACAGAAAGTGAACGACCGGCCCACATTTGGCCGGCGCCCTCCATTTTTGAAGAGCTTGCGATGCCACTACCCACTAAGCATAGGTAATATATGAATTTGGAAATGAAGAAAATGACAATGTGGTTTTGTATTTGAAGCCTGAAAACACGATGCAGATTTTGTTGGGTTTATGGATGACCGCACTACAATCATTACGGCGTGCGATCGTTCGGTAGCTGCAGTGCATTGCATTTCTTTTATATTATATATTATACTATAAAGCATTGCGGATACGTTTGTTTTGATAACATAGCATCCAATATTTGTAACTGAGCTCGAATGAAAAGACAAACATTTGATGTTAAGTTGTGAGCTTAAGGCTTTTTGGCTTAAGTTGAGTGAGTAAAACTTTATATTCTCACCACACAGGGCAAAACTAGACATGGCGCGCTGGGAACACGGGCAGGCGAAACTTGATAAGATCATTTCATATAGCTGTCATCTATTCGCTCCGGAAGTATATACATTATTGAGCGGAGCGAGGCGAAGCCGAGCGAAGCGTTTTTATTTTCTGTCTGGGAGTAAAAAGGTCGATGTCCGTCCGTTCGTTCGTTCGGTCCGACGGATTTCAAGAACCACTGAACCGATTTTAAAAAACTTTTTTTTGTTTGAAAGCCTGTCATGTCAGAGTGTGCACCTGATATTCGGGATTAAAAAATTTTGAGTGGTTAATTAGTAATTAACTAATTAGTTAAGCTTATGCAGCTAAAATAGAGAATTTTGCAATATTTGTGTTATTTATTGAAATAGAATCGTTGCGATCAAACCATTATAGGGTTTTTGGGTCGAAGAATTCCAATATAATATTTTTACCAATGATAAAGCCCTATGCCCTATGCAATGTAGTTACAAGAACATAAAATTGAGTACATTCGTAATGCCACAGCCCAAGCTCCGCTCACATATGTAGTTCCACTACCGACTAGAAATTTAATGTTACATGGTAATGACGGATTTATGTGCAAATTTGCGGTGCATGCATATTGTAATATTATCGTACATAATATAAATAACGATCTTCACCGAATTTATGCAAACTGACATTTTTCAGGAGGATAATATAATTCCTCACTTGTATGTTGTCGTTTCTACTCAACGACAACATCAAGGGTTTAACATGAAATCCTGTCCTAAACGATATCATCATTAAACTATGCATAACCAATGGCGAACCTAAGATTTCAGAGGGTCACGACCCAGCAGGCTTACAGCCCCGACATATACATTGTCGATACGGTGGCACTAGGACTTAGATTCCGCACCCGCCCCTATCACCTTGTCGTGTGCTGAGGGTTCACGAAGACTAACGAAAATTGGCAAAAATGGGTGGAAATCGGAAAAAATGGAAGTAAAATTGATAAAAATAGGGGAAATTTGGAAAAAATTTGAAAATTGGTAAAAATTAAGAAGAATTTTTAGTTCCTAAAATTTCATAAAATTGCCCAGCTGACGACCTGCCCCACCATCCGAGCACCCCCTCACAAATTTTATGCGAACAACGAAAAAATTAACATGACCAAAGGGGTGGTTGCAACCTCCGCACACCTGTATCCCCCAATATAAACAGACATGTTTAATTCGGTATAATTCTACTCAGTATAAATACCGATTTTACCACTTTACTCAACTGACTGAGAGAAGAACCAAAATAGTAATAATGACCTGTTCCCATGACCGACACATTAATCCTAGAACTTGGAGAAAATTCTACCACTATTTACTCGTCAAATTCACCAAATTAACTATAATTACAATATTTTATAAAAAATAAATATGTTAATTATCCTTTAACAACCTTAATTACATTATCAGCTCACTGTTTCAGCTTGGATATGATTGTAAATTAAAGAAACATCCTGAACGGCAACTATCATACCTGTTACAAAATTTCACACTAAAAGGTAGTCATCCAAAACGTCTAGAGCACTTCGATATCACTGGAAGTGACCGCGTTTTCATAGAACATCCGAAACACACCAGTATAGAAGCAGAAAATAATGAGGCGGTCACATGTGGTGTAACGTGCTCAAAAATTGCTTATTTTTGTTGATCAATATAATTATAACCACACCGGTTTAATCATATTTGATTTATAGGCACGTTATCATTATAACCGTAAAAACCTATCTCATTTGCTTTAGCGTTTAATGTTTGTTTTATAAATGTACAGTTAACATTGCAAGTGTAAACATAAATCGATTGCATAGGCCTCAGTAACTTTTTTGGTGTTACTGTTGAGTACATATTCCGAAACCGTTTCGAATTAGTTTTCTGAATGACTTTGTGCCATTATTATCCCCGCTATGATGAGCCAAAAATAAATTATATGATAGTTTTCCTGCTTAAAGATTTATGAAACTAAAGTTATCTGCTTTCAAAAATTCAGTTTAATAATACCTAATTTCCTTTCTTATAACTGTATGAAAATTTTTGAATTCTAGCGTTTATTTTTCTGATAGAGTAATTGTTTTCTTTTTGAAAAATTTATGTAATAAAATCATTAGCGCTGAATGTTTATAATTTGAACAAATTTAACAGAATTTTATTTTGTCTTCTAAACCTAGTCTATGTTTGTGTTCAACGTGAAAATGTTTTTAATATATAGCTTCCTCAGCCTACTTATCTTGCCTATGCGGGATTTAAGTTATAATGTTTCGTCAGCTTGGAAGTTTTGCGCCCCTAAATGAAGATCGTAACGTATACATAGACGTTGAAATCCACACTCATTTCATAGAACAAAACCTGTGGGTGTCAGGAACGCCCCCAGTTCTACAATGTGTTAGTGTCGTATCACAGCCACCTGTAAGGCGGTCACCGTGCGAAATTATTATTGCGTATTCCATATTATAAAATCCACAATACATTTGCTAATTGGCGAGAAGTAGCTTGATACAGACATACGTTTCTTGTTACACTAATTAAGATCCGCAAAATTTTGAGACTCAGCAATTTGTCTGTTGCTGACGTTTCTTTATGCTTGTGGTACTAATGACACCCAGATTAAGGTATTGCATGGCAGATATTTTAGGCGAAACCCGTTGACTGCGGTCCAACCAAGTTTAAATTTGACGATCGCGCTATGTTCTCCGTTGAGGCACACCTCCATTCGATCATTGAATTTTGCTAACTTTGATTTTCCTTGAGGTCATAAACTACAGTCTGTTGCAATTGATCTTAGAACTCATTCATTGCTGCCGTGTCGATCTTGCGCTTGCCTGCCACCGAATTACGCTGTAACTCATCGTATGAATAACATAGTGGGTTTCTCAAATTCTATGCAGCGATTTTAACTACTCCCTTTGTTCTTTCATTACTCTGCCTACATTCATGCCTGTTGACCTACATTCGTATATTTATCACGCTGCGAGCGGCGAAACGGCGTGCGCCGTCTACTCTGTTGCATCTAGCAGTGATAAGTTACGTAGTCGGATCATACATTTCAGTTTCAAGAAATTTTACCTAGATATCATGCCTGCAACCTAACTAGAAACCACCAAAGAGTTTTTTATTTTATCGCAGTTTGTCACGCGCTATCCTGATTTTCAGGTTTTGATTCTACTGATTGGGGCCCCTGGCGTTTACTGTTTTACTGCTTGTACACTAGATAGCATTGGAATTGTAGTGAATATGGCAGCGTTCGAAACCCACCTGCGTCAATAGCTAATATATCCTGTTTGTAGCCGGAGCACGCATTAATTCTCCTGTTGGCGGTTATCGTTGAGAAGGCTACGATACACGTAAATTCGGAGATGAGCACTCTGGGAATTATGCTTAAATAGCATATAAAGATCTGAACCAGGATAAATATCAAGATATGAATATATATTATACATAAATATATGGATGCAATCAATACTAAGCGATGGCCAACCACCATGTGTGATACATAACATACGATTATCTAATACAATAATTCGCTGCTAGGCGGGGTATGAAATAATTGCACATGCACATCTATTCTTTCAGTGCATGGTCATGGCTCCTTCCAGAATCAGACCAACTCCTCTATTTTACAACCCATAATGCTTCGAATTAGGCAGTTCGGGCCGTGATTTAACTCAGCTTGGTTTAAATATATTTTTCTAAATCAAGCCTGAAGTGATCTGTATGAACCAAATAATACCCAACTCACTGTTTACACAAGCATATGTTGTTTATAATTTCGTTTAATGAAGCTTAATTTACGTACATATTTGTATCTAAAGCTGCAGTAGGTATCTTTAGGATGTTTTTGTTCTATATATTTCTTTTTCGCTGCCGTTTTTAGACTTTTTATATTAACCTGATAAATATTAGGTCGCTTATCGCTTTAAAAGATACATCCGTATCAAGGTTCTTGTCTGTTGTTGTGAAATACTTAGTATAAAAGCCACAGTATTAATAAAAATTACGCATTTGTTATGCTTGACCCATCTTACCCTAGTTATGTTGCATCGCTCATGAAAAGAACAGTTTTATACGAACGACCCTTTTACGTAAGCTCATTTTGGGTCTAAACGTTAGATATGTACTTGAGGTGACGATTTTGGCTAGCGTCTCCGCTCAGCCCCGTGCAGTCCAGGTCACGCCGTTGGCCACCGTGACTGACCCTTGTTTGACATAGCCCCAACCCAGTTCGGTCATGTCCGAAAACAGAAAATAGTTAATTATGCAATGCCTACGTATATGTAATATATGTGCTATTTTGCAACCACAACGAGCTGAAAATAAAAAAAAAAAAAAAGAATTTACCGGGTCTTTTCGGTTATCCCCCCCAGCCGGAATTTCGTCAATTTTGAAGATACAGATAAAATTTTGGTACCAATCGATTCAGCTCGATGAGCTGGTTCAGAAAATACCCATTTTACCCACATCCCTGACAAAATTTTTTTCGATTTTTTGAGGTCCCAATGGTCCCCCCTTGGGAACCCAAAAATTTTTTTCTTCGGAATATGGTCATGTTGGGTATCATTCGACTCGGCTTGATGAGACAAGTCGATTAGTGTGTAATTTTTTGAAATCTATCCCACCGTTAGAAAGTTATGATGGCCCAAGTAATCTTTAGGGGCCGTACGTTATAACGTTAGAAAAAAGAACAGCTTAGAGCGGGGGGTTCGGGGGGCGGCAGCCCCCCGACTTAGTCTTAGGCTTAGTGTATGTCTCATATAAGGGCCTTAGCTTAGGCTAAGACTAAGGCTTAGGCTTAGTATACCCAGAACGGCATGGCCTGCAATTTATTTCTGCGCCTCGGGGTTACTTGGGCCATCATAACTTTCTAACGGTGGGATAGATTTCAAAAAATTACACACTAATCGACTTGTCTCATCAAGCCGAGTCGAATGATACCCAATATGACCATATTCCGAAGAAAAAAATTTTTGGGTTCCCAAGGGGGACCATTGGGACCTCAAAAAATCGAAAAAATTTTTTGTCAGGGATGTGGGTAAAATGGGTATTTTCTGAACCAGCTCATCGAGCTGAATCGATTGGTACCAAAATTTTATCTGTATCTTCAAAATTGACGAAATTCCGGCTGGGGGATAACCGAAAAGACCCAAAAATAATTTCCCTTCAGATAAAGGTACTTATAAAAAAACAAAAAACCCTCCTTCTTTTTTCAGAATTTGGCATCGACACATTTCAAATTTATTTTTATATGTTACACTGAATTTTAAACTCGCTCGACTGCTCTCGACATTGATCAACGCTTCGTTAATTTGGAATTCTAAATAGAGAATCTTATCTCGACACTCACTACCATTCTACATGTTACTGTTCAGGAACAGGACTCCACCGACTTAAAACTTGCGGCTCTATTAAGTGTATTTTGGATGTAAGAATTTTGGCTGCGCCCGGTGTGCCTGATGTAGCCATGACATGCGAGATCGTGAAAGCGCTGGGGCGGGCATATTGACGTCGATTACGAGAAGGCCGGGACTAGCTGAAAAATTTCTGTCTGTTCTCTGCTCAAAAAAGTACTGCAACTATAAAAGTCTTAGTTAATTATATGGAAAATGGCACATGCTATATTGCACTTTATTGTTTAGGTTTATATTGTCGTCAAATTATGTGGGATTGGTTAATATAGACCTGTCGCTTTTAGAAACGAAGATTTCACTCAATGCTTTTTGTAAACAACTCAGAAAATGCACCGTAGCAAATAAATTTCAATAAGCTTGTTGCAATTGAAAAGGCGTCTGACAAAAGGCAATGGCATTTAACGTTTCTCACATCGTTGCATAAAGTCTGAAAATAAACCCCAATATTCTTAATTTTATAAAATTTGTTAATCTGTCATTGCTTAGATGTGAACACAGTAAGCGTTTATTTGCTAATCATATAGCATACTAAATCTTTTAATGATTTCTGCCTGCTTACTTAACAAATAAAATGGATTTGCGGCTTAAGTTAATTATGTATGTATTGATTTAACTAGATTCTGCGATGTCACCGTTGGGTTGACTGGTGCAGTATCTAAGCTGTCTAATCATTAAACATGTAATTATGTGCTTCGTTCTTGGTGAGATATATAGTCGGACATGTGGAGCTGGAACTGCGCATTTGTACAATGTTCTATGTTGAACAAACTTTACTGATTTAGTACTAAACGTATAACGTACCAAGGCTGGCAATTTTTATACGGTCTATATTGCGATTAATCGCAGCAAAATACGATCTACAAGTGTTCCAAAATCGACAAGCCGCTACTCGACGTAAATACTTGATTTCTGATATCTTCTTAAATACGAGTATTTGCTAGAAAACAAGGATCGCAACCAAACGAAGCCAGCTTCAATCCACAGCTGCGGCAAAAGCTTGTTCAACATTGTACAAAATTTTGGAAAAATGTTAATTCAGGCGATAAAGTGTTAATATTTTAAAAGAATGTAATTGGCCGACAAACAATTTTCATTGTACAAGCCAAAAATATGATATTACTCAGTGAGAGCCCTATTTTGCCTACACACGCATTCGCGATTTTTCGCTTGAAGTTCAACGTTCTGATTAAACCAGAGTAAAAATAGGATACTCGATATTAATGTTTTTCGGAGCTACTGTTTGCGGCGACAAAACTTGGTTCAGTGGTACACGAGTTATATATGCACACATTACATTATTATTTCAAAAAGGAATGGACTATTAATATTGAAAACAGTACAACAGCACAGTCAGTGTCAAAATTTTCGGCTCAAACGGCAAATAGTACTAAAACCACGGACTTAGTTGACTAATTTAAGGCAATACACGATCTATTTCTAAAATTGTGCTCAACTCCGTAAAAAGTTGTATTTTAGTCATCTATGTCAAACATACCTCAGTGCTAGGGTGATGAATTTGGAAAAAATTTTGTTACAGCTAATTGTGGTATATACTAATGTTTTGTGTTTGTGTTGCTTCAATGCTTGGTCCTTTACGTTATCCCCCAGCCCGAATTTGGTGAATTTTTAAGATACAGAGCTGGTTTTGGTATCAATCGATTAAGGTCGATGAGCTGGTTCAGAAAATACTCATTTTACCCACATCCCTGAAAAAATTTTGTCAAATTTTGAGCTCCCAATGGTCCCCTTTGGAAACCCACATTTTTTTCTTTTTTTTTCTTCGCGATATGATCATGTTGGGTACCGTTCGACTCGGCTTGATGAGAGAAATCTACTGGTGTATACATTGAAATATACGCCACCGTTAGAAAGTTATTTTGGTTCCCAAGAAGGAACCATTGGGACCTCAAAAATCGAAAGAAAATTTTCAGGGATGTGGGCAAAATGAGTATTTTCTGAAACGCTCATCGAGCTTAACCCATTCATACCAAAATCAGCTCTGTATCTTCAAGATTGACCAAATTCAGGCTGGGAGTATAACGAAAAACAGCCTAATGCTTTCTCAAAATCTCATTAAAATGGTACTACTGGAAACTTCGGCATTTTACCGTTATGGGGGTTCACAATATTTTATACAGCTGAAAATACACTTCCCTGAGAGCTTAAAAACGTAGAGAGGTGTAACATTGCCAAACAGTTTTTGTCAGACTAGTCAATTACCTTCGAATAATCACCCAAATGTAGCAGATACCCCGAAAAACTAAAATTTTCAAAATATTGATTAAATAAGTTTTTTGTTTGTTAGAAGTACAAGATAGCATACATGTCCACGATAAGTAGGAGGTGACTCCCTGAGTCGTCGGCCCCCAGCCACTCCCCCCTTCGCCGCCAAGCAGTGACCCCCGGAAGGTAGTGCAGCCTCCAAGGTGATGCCGTAGCCCACGCCTTCCAATATGTACGATTTCGCGAAAATTGACAAAAATGTGAGAAAGAGTAGTGAAGATAGGCATAAATTGGCATAAAGTTTGTAGCATTTTAGCAAAAACTTGGGAACATTAGCAAAATGAAGAAAATTGACCAAAATTGGGGAAAATATGAACTTCTATCAATTCAACCCCCGGGCCAGATGTATGCGCGTGCAGAAATTTTGAACCGCGGGTACCGGCGGAAATTCGAGGCTTGTCCAAGGCCACTAGGCTTTTTCCGAGGGCTCAGAAAATATTATCAGGCCCGCGAAGATCGCAAATTATAGACCTCTTTCGGTGGCATAGGAAGTTTATTAATATACACTGCAAAACCATACTACTGTAATTAGCTTCATATTGATGCATTCTTTGCCACCGACTCTCACTATGAAGGTATACGGCGGAGAACGTGATGCTTTCTAGCCCACATCGTAGTGTCTGAGTAAACACACATTAGCCGGCATCCACTGAAAATAACTATCCCGTCTTTTAAACCACAAGCCCCAATACAGAGAAATACAACGCGCATTGCTACAGCGCACCACAAAAGCGAACCACAAAATTTTATATATATAAAGGTACCAAATACCAGATGTAGCTTACAACAGTGACAATACCAAATAAGTAATATTTTTGCCGTGACCTTGGAATTGGGAGTGGGTAACTTCATACGAAACCTCTTTCGCACATGAAGTATGTACTTGTTTCACTGACATATTGATATAGTTCTACATAGAAACATTCGTTCGCATAGCTTTAAAAGATGCAATAGTGAATGGAGATTTGTCGACTCGTGAACTTCTCAGCAACCCGGGCCGGAGCACCGCATCGCTTCCCGGGATGTTGCACTATTTTGTTGATGGCACAGATCAGTAATATTTATGGGAAAGTTTCTCACTGGCATACAACTGGGTTCCTAACGCCCAGAAGTCTGGGAAGCTCCGCTAGGGGTGAGCACGGAAGAACTTAACATTGGTTAGCGCACAAAGTAAAGCATGTAGAATAAAACTTAACTGAAATATAAGAATCAGCCACAGGTAATATCAAAGCAGCTCAGGACTGTCAAAAATTCATATTACGCAGAACGGAAATGATCGAGCTACACTCTTGGGTCTATGGGTCCTTCCCAATAATGCAACGAAGGCTACTCGTAAAGATGACAGATTGGCAAAAAGATGGATGGTACTTTATCAAGTCGCAGAACATTGGGTACGACAAGGTGCAGTTTATAGAAGGACAGGAAGAAATTAAAGAATAGTATCAATTCAGATTACTGAAATCTACCAATGCAGTACTTCAACTCTGCGACGGAGACAACGAAATTAAGCATGCATTGCAGCTGATTTTGAAATGGCAGATAGTGACGATATTAGGCCTCGTAACATAAAAAGGAGTGTTATGAAAAGTTAAGAAATATGACACTTCACGGATGAAGAAATATGGCTGGGAAAGAAATATGGCAGGAAACGAAACATGATACCTTAGCGTGGAACAAATGTGTTAGGGGAAGGAAGAAATGTGGCACGACACCTGTTCTGTGACTTGGAACATAACACAAGTGTTTTAAAACAGCAGTTAAGCTTGTGGACCTGTAACGGCTGCGAGTAGGTAACCGCGGGTTACCCACTACCCGTGGGTTCAGCATTTGAACCCGCACCCATTTGTACTCGTGCCCAGCTCTTCCCGCAGCACCAGCTTTCCTCGCCCCCTCCCGCCGGGACCTAGGACTCTTTATCATGTTTGGTCAATAGGGCTATCCCTGGTTTCACTGCTGTAAACTACATTTACCGTGTAGTTACCGATCTGGTATGCTGTATTGGGCTAAAGTGAAAAATTTTGGCATCTAAATACTATAAATATTTGTTTTTCTCATTACTTGGCAGACTGCTAGCTGTTGGTCTACAGGTTTCGGATATTGATGAATAAGATGAAACAAGGGGATTCGCATCTTATTCATTCAAGGCGACAATCATTAGGAGCTTACAGCACGAAAAATAACACATGCATTTACGTCTTTTCTTAAACTTCTAATTGATCACTTTCGTAGTTTTGATCACTGAAGGAAAAAGTAAAGTATCCCATGATCCCGAAATGCACTGAAAACGGACGCCATGTTTTCTTTAACGTAAACCGCTTCTGTCAATCTGCCAACTTGGGGTGTAGAAAACCCAAGCTTGCACCTCAGAATAGTCACTGAGCTTTCAAGTACACTAGCTTTGTCTCCCACTGCTGCATTATCTTGTAGTTGTGTTATTACAACTCTATCTTTCGTCCCCACTAAACTTTAGGGTTGTATTTTACCCACTTTAAAGAAGTACTTTTCAAAAATTTGTTAAGTGAAGTTGATTTAACCAAGTTATTGAAATTTGATCGAAATATTCAATCAGAAGTGAAAGTTGTTTTAGTCCTATTTCTGATCCTAATATCTTCCGGTATTGTTTGTATTACTAGTGTTATTTGCTTTTTTCTCTATTTATTATAACTTGTATAAGGCTGGCAGGTTGCAATAAATGGTTGGGTTCCCAATAATTGATTTAACTCAGGATGCAAAACCCTTCAAACAGCAACACATAATTCCGAAAATATGTCCGAAAAACTACTACTACTACTAAACAGCGTTATCACTGTATCTAGATAAATTCAGTATTTGATAATAATGTCATTCAACTATGAGTGAAAACTTCTAGTGATACACACAAAAAACCTTGTAAATTTATGGTTTGAAAACCTTTTATATATAATTCAAATTTCGTCTGTTGAATTATTTTTATTCTTACACTCTCGTGCATCCCAATTATTTTCATACTATAATAATTGTATTTCCTTACTTCTACTAACTGCGATTGGTAAATAAAATACTTATGAAACAACTCTTTGTTGAGATATATTAAATTTATGACGCTGAATAATTGTCAACTTCGATAAAACTGCGTATTTTCTCATTAAAACCATACGTTCCATCAGCAAATTGTACAATCCTCAATTATAAAGTAATACTTATTGCAATTGTATGTTTTTTCGTCTTACAACCCTCAAACTTTTTACTTGTCAACTTGCAGCTCTGCTTATTATTAGTTAATATTAACTGGTATAACACGAATGCGCCTGGTTGATTTTCACAATTTCAACAAGGTCAGTAGCGAAACGTTTTAAAAGCCATTCTATAAATATACGCGGCTTTACTGAAGCCAAGATTTGGTTTACAGTTATGTTGTAGCCTGCATTTCAGTAGTTTAACTTTTTAATGCCCGCATCAGTTTGTCTTTAGTGCATTATTTGACAAATTCATGCCTGTGCTATGGCTCTAGCCCCATTTGTTTGATTACACGTGGACTACGCAAACCGCTGCGCTATCTAGAATCTATTGCTCGGTTCCTAGAAGCATCTCACCAAGCCAGGGAATATCAGCCCAAGTGTAAACAATACACTCTTATATACTCAAATGCATATCACACGTTACGCTCCATTAACGCAACGAGTCGCAACATATTATGCTGATGTCAATTGACAGAGTTGAAATATGAAAGCTACAAAAACGATACATTATTGATCTGTACTTTAATGCCCTAATCAGTTTGTTTTTCGTGCAATGTTTGACAAAAGTCAAGCCGCCGTCCGAACCCGATAATTTTGATTGCAAGCAACCAACACTTACCATTGGATTATCGAGCAGCTGTTGGTCTTTTCCTTGAAGAATTTCGCAATGCGAACGAATAATACCGCACGAGCAAACAGTTCACAACGCGATACACTAAGTTAACACACAGAGCGTATGCCAATTCGCAGAGTTGAACATGAAAGGATCAAGAGATTAGCTGCTCACTCACCACTGTACATCATCTGGAAATGAACGGTTTCAAATATGCTGCAGTTAAAAATAATTATAAATGAAATGCTTATATGTTTGTAAATTAAACAAGCTCAATTTTTAGGTTTTAATAATAGGAATGATCCTAACACTATGCATAGTAGGATCAAAACATTTTAGTCCAGCGAGCATAGAGTAAGGATTATGTGGCAGTCTAATATATGGCAATGGGCCACAGTTTTAGCTATGCCAGGCCAACTTATACACATGCATACTACAATCTTAAGTATTATTATGGTATATCGGTGTTTATTTTGTTTTCGCATGGGAATGATTGTAATTACAGAATTAAGAACTTACACTATGAACCCAGCAATAATTAACTTTTTCCTGCGTACAGTTACACGTGCGTGACAGTGTACAGTGCGACACGATGGGCATACTGAGTTTGTCGTGCGGCGTGTATTTGTACGTGCGTTGTTCGCTGCCTTTGAGAGCTAAAGAACCGAACAACAGCACCTAAATAGTGTAGTGGCTAATTTACAAGTCTCTCACCGAAAAGGTCTAGGTTGAAGCCGCCGTCTAAAGAACAGTTTTCTCAACATTGTACGAAATACACAATAATTCATGCGGAAAGGTTTTAACAAAATTAGAACTATGGCTCAATTAAACAACATCAAGGCGGTTAATGGAACCATAAAACCAGATAAACACATATATTTATCTTCTAATGATTTGTAATAATTTAGTTTGTAACCGAAAACCTCGGTATAAGTTAGTTACTACGACTCATATAAATACACGTTTTATTTCCCAGTGTAATAGTTTAGATTGCAATTAAAATCTTTGGTAATAAAGAGTTAATATTACGACTTAAACATATCAATAAATAGGCGTTTATTAAATAATATGAGTCAATATGTAGTCAACGCAAATGTACCCATCGAACTGCTAATTACAATAAAATGAGAAAATGGAAATCCAAAGTTATCTCTGTGCTGTTGTGCATAATTAGCCTACTGGCATACTTGAAATATGTAAGTGTTGGCAAAACTATGAGAATAAATGGACGATACATAGACAAAATGGTTATAAGGACTGAACCCTTCCATAATCAAAATATTGCACACAAAAATTATACAACGAACAAAGCCGCCGTGATTTCGCAAAGCACCGAACCTGGTACTGCTGTTGACTATCGCTTATATGCTAGCGATAGTATCGATGATAGTAATAAACTGAGTTTAATTAAAACGTTTTACAAAAACAACTATGATCATCATGTTTATAAGTCGATGGTTATCAATACCGGAAGAACTTTACTCAGAGCTACAAATCGTAAGCTGGCACTTGCGACAACCGAATCAGCAAAACAATATCTAAGCAAAACCCGTCCTGTAACGTTAGCACTAGGTCGGCAACCCAGTCGAAAGATTGCTGACGAGAAACAACGATTAACTTCAACAGTCCCTATATCGTTTGCTCCAAATAGTTCAAAAAATAAATCAAAGCACAAGAAAGTGCTCATATCAAAAGATGATATATTCATTGCTGTTAAATCGACATACCTCAACCATGAAACACGACTGGCAATTATTGTTGATACTTGGTATACAACGATTCCGAATCAAGTAAGTTAACGGTGCAACTCTGTACTGTAATTTAGAGTATGAAATTTTTCGGCTATTGTCGAATAATACATGATGCATGCGTTCCCTTAAAGTACAACCCACCTGTTTTTCAGTGTTTACGATTATTTATTTGGAGAGGTAAAATTTTTAGTCTCGGGCGTTGTTGTCAAATCGCCAGGCAAATGTGGCCAATGATCTGCTACCTAGGATTACGATTTAACTATGATATTCGACGTTGCGAAAATGGAAGTATAATACGTTCTATTGGACTATGAGGACAGTGTAGCTGTTGCATTGCAAACCCTGGGCCACATCAACACTAATTAGTCCGCTAGAGTATGTTAGTTTAAAGTGTTTTAGGTGCAGACTTTTGCTAGCACTGCATTCGAATCTATTTTACATAAATATATACCTTCAAGCTATTCCTAGAAAGCCATGATATTCTGCGCATAATGGGTTTACCAAATGTTGAGTGCAACCTAAAACTAGCGATTTCGCTGAACAAACATCAATTCAATTTCAGTAAATCAGATAGTAAAATGATGCGCATTTATGATATCAGGATCACTTGGAAATAGGTTTTAATTCTGTATACGCGATATTTTGAGCCGGTGAACGGGAAATAAGATTTACTGTCATCCCGGATCCGTAATTTTATATTTTCTATGCATTCTATCTTATATGAGCAGCGTATAAAGACTCAGGAAAGCTTGAATCTAAAATTGCCGTGAGCCAGCCGGGAGTGGGTAAGTGTTTAATATTGCCATCAGCAGATGCCAACCTGACCAGAACGTGTATGTTTCCATGTTTATTTTGAGTAACCTTCAATTTTTATATAAAACTGGCCAAAATCTAACCACAACTTGTGACTTTGAGCTGTGTTATTTGTTTAATCACAAATGCTTGTTAGGAAATACAAGAAAAGATCTAATTTGACCTATGGATACTGTAATATTCTGAAACCGTTAGAGTTATATATGCCCAACCAGCACCTTGAAATTGAGGAGGCCGATTTTGAAGCAAAGCTTCCTGCTTAATAGTGAAAACGCTTAAGGCGTGTTCAAACGCTCAAACTTTTTGCTCAAATTTTGATCAAAATTTGAGCTTGATCAAAATTTGAAAGCATCTTTTTTGCATTTTTTGCAAGTTTGAACGTGTGAACACAGCTCAAACATTTCATGAATGTTCCTGTACCCAATCATGGACCAGATGTATTACCTGAAAAAGTTTGAGCTCAAATTTTGATCTCAAATTTGTAAATATCGCAATTTTCATTTAAAAATCACCGTCAAATTTTGATTAAAATTTGGTAAAATTTTGAGCTCAAATTTTGAGCTCAAAAGTTGAGCAAAAAGTTTGAGCGTGTGAAAACGCCTTTAGTGTTATGTCTAAAGGCGTGTTCGACACGCTCAAACTTTTTGCTCAAATGGTGATTTTTAAATGAAGATTGAGATATTTCAAAATTTGAAGTAAATGTTTGAGCTCAAACTATTTCAGGTAATGCATCTCGTCCATTATTGGCCATTCATGAAAAGTTTGATCAGCGTTCACACGTTCAAACTTGTAAAAAATGCAAAAAATATGCTTTCAAATTTTGATCAGAATTTGAACAAAATTTTAGCTCAAATTTTGATCAAAATTTGAGGAAAAAGTTTGAGCGTCTGAACACGCCTTAAAACTTTTTCGTAGGAGTAACATTAAATTTTTAATCAGTTTAATGCCAATCGTAAACATTTTTGTTTTATCATCACTACCTACCGACTGCTGAGCCATGTATTTCGGTTGCCCTCTACACTCTTTACGAAATTATAATTACCGCAAGCAAGTACCCTGTTTTGCTTTGTACTCTTTGAGCAAATGCGATTGTTAAAACGCAACGCCACAGTGCGATTACAAAGTAACTCATACAAATTGTTCATGAAGTTTGATGTCCAACAGCGTCTTTGTTGAGTGTGGAAAATGAAAGCGAAAACAACCACGGCATACTTATACAAACAGCAAATGTGTCATACTCTTTTTAAGGGAAGCATCGGTGATGCTCAAGGTTTCGGAACAGGCTCGGTGCATCAGCATATATTGCACACTATATCTAGATGTGTATTTGCTGAGGTATTTGCGGCTATTGGACTGCAATACTGTTAATTTAGTACAGTGAAATTTTTTGGTGTCAAAAGCTGAACATTTTTAGGTCCCAGCAGAGTCATAATGGGGTAACTGCATAGGTTTAAAACAACGGAACAAGCATGTTTGCCGGTCTAAGTAACCGTTTCACACCATTCATCGTTTACGTATACTCATTTATTTTTGACTCATTTAGTCAAAATTTTGAAAATTTAGCTTTTTTAAGTATGTATTTTTATTTTGACCCATTTGCCCGAATAAAAAAGGGGCATTAGCAAAGTTGTAGATGTCCATGAAAGGATCAATTTTAGAAGGAAAATATTATAACCTAAACCGTCAGTAGCGTTAACAATATGGCCAAAATCGCTAAATTTACAATAATTCGTGATAGTTCGTGGAGCATTTAGCAAAGTTGAAGCTGTCGATGAGAGGATCCATTTTAGAAGGAAAATGTTACACCCTAAAATGTCAAGGCCCTGTCAATATGGCCAAACTCGCAAAATTTGCAATAATTCATGGTGGTTTTGAATTTGAGGTTTCTGCAGCAAATCATTGACGCAAACACAAAGCTGATTGAACCGTTAGATGCTGCTGTGCATCTAGTAAAAAATTGCAAAACATACATGAACCCAGTGACTAGTTATGCGTGATACAGCCAGTGACAAAAATGGATTTTTACACAGTTGATCACTACTTATATCATTATTGTTTCAGGTTTACATCTTCACTGACAAACCAGATGCATCGGTTTCTTCCAAAATTGGTAAGTATGAATAAATGTATTGCATAATGGTCTTAAGCTAAACCATTTAAGCTTTATATATTAACTATTTTTGTTTAAAATACCATGGCCTTGATACAAATCTATTTTAGACGCAACCACATCCGGCTTTTAGATGTCAACATAGTCCATAACCTCATTTTGTAAATCCACGAAATATGCACTGCTTATTGTGCATATTTTATGGTGTACGCTATTTAAACAGTTAACACTTTAGGACTGAGCTATTGGTCCACTTTAGTACCTGAATATGAGAAACGGTAACGAATCTAACTTTTAAAGCACGATTTAAAAACACACCTTGAGAAGATGCTAGAGTCACTGATTCCATTTGACTCTATATTCATAGTTTCCCAGATTATTACAGTGATTACAAATATCATCAAAAAGTATTTGATGTTTGCAATCACTCTATTATTCTTCAACTATACACCTAAAATCAAAATGTAATATCTTCGGAACCGCTCAAGCTGTATGGGTGTTTTGGTCTCATTTTACACACTAATTTAACTTTAATGTACTTACACATTGAGAGAACTATCATCAAGTATATGTGTTTTCTGATCTACTCAAACATATTTGGTGGCTTGTAGCTCCAAATTACATATTCAACAATCAGAATTCACCAAGACCAGCTGCTAGTTTATGAAGCAATGAACAGAATTATCAGTCACTAGTTTCAGTGCAACAACACTTAAATAAATGATAGACATCCACGTTACCATCCTATTAAGTTAACTAGTTACTTCATCGTGCAGCACTTCGCTACTACTGCTCATCACGCAGCTACTTTGATTTCAGCAGCAACTGTCCAAAAATTTAATTGCTCGCTACACCAGCATTCAACAATTTGAGTTTATGTAACAAATATCGCAAGTGTTGCTCTAGGTCATTAGTACACTAGCGTACAACTGCTACGGTTTCTGTTACAGCCGCAGTGCAAAGATATTATTCTCCGTTACATCGCCGTGTGGCAATATTTGTTGTCGTTACATTCGGCGTGCCACTTTAAACAATTGTTTTACTAGCATTGTAACATCAATCTATATAGCCGCTACAAGCGCCATTCATAAATATCAGCTATTGCACGAAGCTTGTAGCGAATGATAACATCGTCGTTATAGTGTAGCGATAAGTGTAGTGTAACGAGCAATGCGGTTCTTGCGTAACTCTGTGCAGTGAGTGCACGTATCTTAATGTGAACCACATACTTCTATGCATGTTCCCGCTATAACGCAGCTGATTGAATTATGGGGTAGCAACCACACGTTTGAAAAAATCCTGGAAACATGCATTAAACGCAGCGAAACTTTAACGATATAAACTGCATTTGGGCACATAATATTTTTTCACTGGAGCAAAATTTTTCCAATGAAGATAGTGATTACTGTCGCATTCTTCTTAACCAAAGGAATATGTAAAGATTTGACCCCAGACTTCTTATAAATTTTTAAACAACTTAATCTAAATATATAGAATATTGTCTAGGACGCAAACATTGAGTTCTATGCATATTAGACATTCCAACGAACCTAACATCTTGATTCTCGCAAACGGTTCGCAATGACGTGTGTGTATACACACACAAAGAAAATTGTCTAACATTTTATGACCATCGAAGATAGACGCCTTAAGCCTTGACTCTGTAATTAATCAAATTGATTTGTTTTAATTGCATCAAGATTTTAATATATCCTGTCTTGATATTGTAATCAAGACTGTAATATTTTTAAGATATTCATGGTTTTAAGAATGAAAACATTGCATGTTTTAGACATATGGTAGCCTTAAAATCTGACAAATTTAATTTTGATATATTTCAAACAGTTATATATACAGTAGTTTTGAATTATGCTAAAATTTTGTAGAACATACGAGTACTACAGCGCAGCAGTCATCGTTAGATCAATGAATCTTGACACGTAATAAAACATAATGTATGTACAGCAAAATGTAACTAGTACTGCAATTCTCTACACGTATCACATGCGCAGATGAATTTATTCTTGCGATCCTCAGCAAAATACACTTGAATAGGAATCGATGCATCTGGACGATTAGCATTTGCGTATTTATGTCCAATTCCTTATGAGAGTCATTATAATGTTGTATGACATTCGTTATAGCAAAAATGATTGACGATGTTATTACTTGCAGAAATTGGCATATCTTCGGCTATATAGTAATAGATATGGAGGTCGACTATACTAAAGAGTGTAACATATATACTTCTATTATCTCATACACCCACCATGTTGTTGACTATTTACTTCAGACTCCCAGATTTAGATAGGGTAGAACATTTTTAAAAATTTTACAAGAATGTTCGACCTCAGTAATCTCAGGGTGGGGTTGGGCTTAATGGTTAAGTACATGGTAAGGTTATTGAATAATGGTCCAAAAACATGGTGATAGTATAGGTTTAGTGGTCCAAGATCATGGTGGGTGTTGAAATGTAGTGCCCCAAGAGCCTGGTTGATGTATGGATTTAGCGCTCTAAGAACATCGCGGACCAACGATTTGGTGGTCCAAGAACCTGGTTGGGATAGGCCAATCGTTCAAGAACACGGTGGCGGTGGGTCATGTTTATGTTTACTACGTACCGCGGACGTTGACAAAATAAAGCTGAACGCTCTTGACACATGGAAACACTAATATCCATGGGTTAGTTCTTGCCATGCAGTCATCATATCAAATTGTAATCGCCAATGATTAATAATCGATGTTAATTACCGCAGGAAAGGTATATATAGTGTTTTAACCAGAAATTAGTTAAAAACACAGCAAAGACAAAAACACATGTAATTTTATTTGTATAACATATTATTAGTCAGTGGTAATCTGAATCGTTATTATTTCAGCAGAAGGTCACCTGGTATCAACTCCGTGTCCTCAATCGCACACAAGGTAAGAAGTGATATTATTTTATTGATTGTTTAACATAATATACATTTACTTGTAATAGTATACTTGTTTGATAGTCTGTAGATCTATACATATTTCAAAAATCTCAGAGAAAAATGTTCCTCAGAAGAAAACAAATGCTGTTCCGAGACCTTAGAAGCTTAGCCACATATTTGAATATGATTATAACATGCCTATATAAGGAGCGATAACTTGTATAAGCAAGCAATTAATTATATGAACGCTGTAAAATTATTAGAGTATTATATTCCATGTTTCTGCGATCACAAGATTGTCCAGAAGCATATAAAACGAAACTAAAATTCCAGGACCACATGAAGGTGTAAAAAGTTCATATACGGCAGAAAGACGGTCGACATATGGGCTGACATCACAATTACTCTGAGAACCACGAAATGTGTTTCGCTAGTGAATATTTGTCATTCAGCGCTGCACCCAAATTAAATGCTACGCTAGTACCGTTGCGTTGAAAGATGAACTATTGCTGCATAACATAACCTGATAATAAATGCAAAGAAATGCTTCAAACTACCTAAAGTAAATTAATTTATGGGTTTAACAATAAATTATTAAAATTTGTAAAATAATTGTGAAAGGTGTTTTTGGAGCTTGAATACAAACAGTAAAGCCTTGGCCTCCCACTGGTACGTAAACGGTACAAATTTGCTCAGTGTAGTGTTGTGGTCCACTACGACAAATCGCTAACAACGAAATGTGGCCAAAGTTCATCTTGCAAAAGTGTTGTTCAGCTGAAACAAAATACATTTTAAAGTACTTAGATAATTCGATTCTCTCGTGCAACGGAATCTTCATGTTATATTAGCACTGTAGAAACATAGTTCCAGTCATACGTAACGCGGGAACTACTCCAAGCTATGACATCTAAAATGATGTAAAATTTTATTGCTTTCATTTGGGATGTCAGATACGATCGGCTTTAAGTTTTCCAGACTCAAATCGGCTTGCTCAGGGAGAAGTCCTTTTAAATAGGTCGTTCGCGAATGAGCTTGGTCAAAATTAATCTATTGCTAAAAATTTCAGTTGGAACTGTGCTTCCGATGAGTTATATAATATGTTTACTACATAGCACCTCACAACTAACATAGATAAAATTTATTGTGCACGTTGTATATTGTGGCTTCAGGGCATTTTACGACTAAAACGTTAGACAATTATCATATTTTTAATTCATCGAATTGTAGCGAAATTTTCGGCACCCAATTAACTTGGTCCAAACTTATTCGGGAGCGGTCGACTTAACACGACATTTTTTCTAAGCAAACCGATTTAGAATAGTTTGAAATTAGAAAAATTCGGAGCCGCCAAAATTTGACTTCCAAATCAAAACTATTTTTTATTATTTTAGTAATTTCGCGCTTTAGTTTTTATCTTGTGGTACTTAGCGGTGTCCAGCAAAACACTCTGTTGTCCACCCGACGTGAAAATATTGAATTGTTGTCGAATTTTATATAGGTCTTCCATGTTTAACGCAATGACACGAAGCCACACGCCAGGGTATTTTAGTTGCCCGTATATAACTATATCCGTCCTATCTTTATTGGGCTTAATATCCCTCAGGGCAATGAGACAACTAAAATCGGATGCTTCAGTCGTCTCGAGGTATTCTGATATCCCTGCCCGTGCAGCTATCGGTGTGACCAAAATGGAAAGTGTTCAACTGGAACTTTGAAACTATTAAAGCATTTAGCATGAATCCGAAGTGTACTTTCGCATATTTATGAGCCTTTCTTCTTAATACATACAGTTGTTCACCGATGGCACCTAATTATATCTTGCTCATAAATGCATAACGTTTTACTTTAGGTCTGCATTGTGTTGCAAAATGGCCCGCGAATTTGATTACTTTATAAATACATCGTACAAGTAAGTATGCTACATTGTATTTGAAGCAATTAATCCTTCAGTTCTTAAACTGACATTGTCAGTGCGTACATTGCAAAGCGATGCACTAATCGAGTTTGTCCTGCAGCGTACCTTTGAGATTGCATTGTTGTTCGCTCGCTTTGTGGAGTTCCTTAATGAACCGAGCAACACCTCTGAAATAGCGTAATGGCTAGCTAGCGTACGAGGTTCGCACCAAAACGACCGCCGTCCAGATAAGCCACCGCTGTGGCAAATGTTTGTGCAAGATTGTGCGAAATACGCCTTAGTTTAGGAAGGAAAATATTAATAATCTTTGACGAATTTAAATATATAACATACTAAATATTGATTAACCCTTTACGTCCTGAATTAAATCACATTTCGATAAACAAGTTTGGGTATCGCTAGGTATCGAAATCCGAACCCTCTGGGGAAAATCATGGTTACTAAGCGCCGAGCTATCTAGGACCTATTGCTCAAATGATCAAGGCTCCTCGCAAAATGACTGAACAAGAATACGCGTGTAGTATTTGCTGAATTTAGTTAGTACAACACATTCAAATGTAATTTGTTCTTGTCGACAAACTGGTGCAGTTAAACGGCTATATCTCATGCTATCCAAGCAGCAGTATCGTAGCATGAAACAGTGTAGTTCAGGATCTCAGTCGGTGTAAAGTGAATACGTAATAGAAATAGAACAATATATTTTCTTGGGTTTTGCTGTGTTTTGCTATCGAAAGGTGCGAAACAGAAAATTTAACGAGGTTTGCTCTTCGCCACCGTACTTTTTAATAAAACTAACTGAATATTTTACAAAAAAGGTAGTGACACGAAGCAGAGTACTTTTGAAAGCAGCTTCCACATACGTACGCTTCCAACCTCATCATACAACGAATCAGGTCGAAAAAGCTTTAGACCGCCTCACTCCCTTTTTCAAAAACTCCAATAATTTTGGATCGCTTCCCTGGATTTGGAATGCTGTTAAAACGTCAGAACGCTGATTATATTTCCAACACTATGTTTTTAGCAGCAATAAAGTGATTTACAGCACTCTATTCAAGCACTCGGTAACAATTTTGAGTATGGCCGCAAGCTATGATAAAACATAGCTGGGAAAACTGTGACAAAATACATCTGGCAGGGGCGGGTACTAGCTAAGATAAAAACGTCTATCAAGCAAGATGAGGTAAAATACATTTTTGTATAGGTGCCCATAGGTGAAAATAGGTTTACCCCTTAGAGATCGGACCCACATTCCCACACCCTACGCTTCCAACCCATATATACATATTTACATTTACATATTTATACACATATTTACGTACATATTTATTTATATGATTATATATTTACATTTTTTGCAGCCCATATTTACTGTCAATTTTTTCAAAATCGTGCCTGGATAAATTAACACAAATTTGGGAAAACCTGGGGGGGGGTTCAGAACGAGAGACGTGTACCCCTGCTTGCTTTCTGGGAAGAGGGCAGCTGCTATTTCCGGGACCTTGATTCTGTTATGGCACTCTAGGCGTAAAAGATGCAAAAATGCAATGATATCAGTGCATATACATTAAATTGTAGCTACCAGTTACAGAAAAGGGTAGGTTTGCCATATCGGACCGTACCTTCGAATATATCTATGTCTGCGTAACAGCATATTCGCTATTGCTTCAATAATGCAAATTTTAACTCAGCGTTTATAGTGAAACCATGCCAGGCTTATTGTCATATGCTATTACAGCTATATTTTACTATATAACTATCATAAGATACAGAGGTGCCTCGATCAAGGAATTTCCAATAACCGTGAAAACTGGACTTTAACGTTGGTTGACAAACCAAACAAGCTTCAATAGTAGATCTCGATCAAGGAATTTCCAATAACCGTGAAAAGTGGACTTTAACGTTGGTTGACAAACTAAACAAGCTTCAATAGTAGATCTCGATCAAGGAATTTCCAATAACCGTGAAAACTGGGCTTTAACGTTGGTTGACAAACTAAACAAGCTTCAATAGTAGATCTCGATCAAGGAATTTCCAGTAACCGTGAAAACTGGGCTTTAACGTTGGTTGACAAACTAAACAAGCTTCAATAGTAGATCTCGATCAAGGAATTTCCAATAACCGTGAAAACTGGGCTTTAACGTTGGTTGACAAACTAAACAAGCTTCAATAGTAGATCTCGATCAAGGAATTTCCAGTAACCGTGAAAACTGGGCTTTAACGTTGGTTGACAAACTAAACAAGCTTCAATAGTAGATCTCGATCAAGGAATTTCCAATAACCCTGAAAACTGAACTTTAACGTTGGTTGACAAACTAAACAAGCTTCAATAGTAGATCCACTCGCCAAAGCGACATAATTTATATAATACATAATTATATTATAACCTATATTTATTAATATATTATTATATAATAATTTTATCTACCTAATAAACATGACTACATATTGCTCACCTCAAAATATGTTTCATCAGCGAATGGAAGCTTGTTTGAGCCGACGGCTTCGATGCTTCCGCCTAAATATACCAAAATCAAAAACCAGCAATTAGAGGCCTATAAGTTTGCTACAAAATACTGTAAATTTGGGTTATATAAGCATCTTTTCGATAAACCTGTCGGTTTAATACCGAATGCTATATTATCCGGAATTCAGGGCATTAAACGTGTAATGGTAGTTGGGATTAAATATCGTAATTCGATGTTAAAACGGCCTCAGAAAATGGTGTCAAAATTCTTGGCTTGGTGCTATTTTCACTGCATATAAGTTTAAATAAATTTATGCAACATTAACGTGCGTCAAGCTAATGTATAATAGTTTTGCCGGAAATGGTTGTTGTCCAGGCCGTATTTCGCACTAGAATATTCGGTACTGCTGAAGCACGGGGGATCAGCGTATCGTCCTACAGCCAAATCTTTGACGAGCTGAGTTCAATAGTTCTAATTATGACCATTTTCAGAAAAAAAAATTTTTTTCGATTTTTTGGCTCGGCAGCAAGGTACCAACATACGCTAAAAAATATAAAAGAATTTTTCCTTCAGAATTTCGACCTTTAATACACAATTCAACGCAGCTTGACGGGGCAAGTCTAACGGTACTAATTTTCAAATTGAAGCACATCGGGTTGAATTATTAAAAAAAACTATTAAACGAACTAAAATACATTTAAAATTTATATCTTAAACCCCATACATCTTCCGGATTTGATGAACCATGGCCAAAAATGGATGAGCAACAATCTGTTGACGCCATGCAAATTCAGCTAGGTGTCTTTCGAAAAATCAGGAACACCCCTACGGTCTTGAAAAATCACCTTTAGCGGACCAAATAACTCGTCAATATTCTGTGTTTGAACTTAACGTTATTAGGATTAACGAATTGTCTATTATGGTGATTAACCCTTTTAATGGATGTAAGGTTGCGGTCGTGGCAATCTGGCAAACCTATGGATATATAACAAAGCTATCGGTGAGCGCACGACTTCCTGGACAGACATGCTGGCAAATCAAGGCCATGGTGGCACCGATAGTTCTTGCCGGAACACGGAAAAGCTGACACCTTTCTGTACCGCGTTCCAGCATTCCCACCACACAGCCATGTTTTCGACGAGGTAACACACGATTATATTTTTGTCAATTTCAGCCAATTTCAGCGTCAATTCATGGGGCTTCCAGCATAAGATCTTTCCAATTGTCCCGTTCATAAGCCACAAAAATTTCCCGGCAATAATTGTACCAGTCACATACCGCGTGCTCCGAAACGCCAACTTCACCCACAATGAAACCGCTTTTTAAATTTTTGATGAAAACGACAATCATCAGAAGAATCCTTAAATTTTTGATGAAACCAAACGTAATCAGAAGTATTTTATCGTGAGGCAGTTTATGATTAAAAAAGAAAGAATAATACAAACTGAATATTTGTTTTGAAAGTTTCGACTGCCGGAACGCCGCCATCATAACTGGTCCTGAAGCACCATATCACCCCTCTTAGTCAGATAGCAAGGATTTCCTAAGTCCCATATATAACTATTACAAATTAATCCCAGTTTAGCCAGGTATTCAATAGTACTATCATAATTGGCTGTTATTCGGCAAACGTCAACAATTTTTACATTTAACTCTCGTTTACCCTATAACATTATATGGTGCAATCATATTATATTTATTATTTTTTGGTCTACCGCGGGTAGCCATATTTCAAACATAATATCTGAAAAAACACTAATTCTAAGGCTTAGGTGGAGACTAAACATAAGCCTGAGAATATTAGTTTTAAAGCCTGAGCGTGAGACTAATCCTGAGACTAAACATAAGCCTAAGCGTTGGACCAAGCCTAAGCCTGACACTAAGCCAGAGACTAAGCTGTTCTTTCACTAAACATTACGCTCCAATGCATCAAACATATCTAATCAAATTTCAAAATATCCATTTTTCGCTTGCGTTCCCAATGTCTGACTCCATACCTTGTTTACCAGGGCAACCTATTAAGACATGCCATCCAGTATTGGATAGGACATTGCGTTTTCTATAAAAAATCCAAATTTGAGCCAAAGCGGTCTATCCAATCAAAAGATATGTTCAAAATTGCAAAAAACCAAAATCCATATTTTTTAAAAAAATTTTGGACCCCTGAATTTAGGGCCCTTCCTGAACACTTTTAAAATAGAGCACTGAAATCTTTTTTGTTGGAAAGAGCGAAAAAAATTGACCCGGAAGGGGGTAGACGATATTAAGCGAAGCTTTTGGGAAAAAAATTACCAAAAAGCCTCTATATACCAAAAACACAAAAGAAAACACCAATAATTTAGCATCATCAGGAACCTGAAAAAGGGCTATCCTGGCCTCGAATAGACCTCTTTTGGCGGTTAGAGATGACTGGGAATCCAGAGACTATTGGGGCTATATCTGAAAAGATGGTAGAACCTTTTCCTGATTCCCCCATGCTTCAAGATGGCAGAATATTCAATCACACGTTTGCGCTTTTCAAAATTGACCTTTTTGAAATTTAGGTATTTGACATCCAGTTTCAAAAAAATTATTCTCTCCTTGTTGCGACAGCTATAAAACATAAAATAATTTAAACTAAAACTGGCAGCTTTGTTGATTTTGGTGGACTGTTTGCACCAAGTTTAAATCGGTGATTTTTAAAGGATATATCTACAGACATTTCATATCTACTTGGATATAATTAACTTCTTCAACCTGATTTTTACTCTAGGTATACGTCTTAGTCCTATGTAACGTCATTGCCGCTCATTGCTCACGCTGTTGCAATCTAAATTATAAATATTAGTCGCACCATTTCCGTTTGCTGTCAGTAACATTTTGTAGTCAGCTTTTACCAAAGCTTGTAATGATTTCCTTGGATGGTCAAGAAGAAATAGTTAAAAACTAAAACTGAAATATAAGTTGATGCTCGGTTTAAATATATATAACCGTTAGTTTGCTGTTTTGCGCTGTCTGGAAATTTAACGCAGAATGATGATTATTATGGGTGTCGATTGCACAACAATTTACACGAGCTTGCGATATTAAGTATAGATTTCACAGCGTTAGAAAGACATTTCCAAAATCAATTATAGCCAAACTCAGGCTTCGATGCTAAACATGTTATTACAATATATGCTGTATGAATAATTTTATAGGGAGGTGTATCATTAAGAATTGAATTTTTTCGGCACTTAGACACACTATTTGAATCATCTTTACATGGAATGTAACATTTTAAGCCAATTTGTTTTTAGTAATTCAAATCTTATTTGACTCTGAATAAAAATTAACGCTATTGCAGTAGTAATGTTTGTTACCTCTTACAGATGGTTTTGCCATGTTGATGATGATAATTATCTCAACACGGATATATTGCTAAGCATTCTGAACAAATTCCATTGGACCAAAGACTGGTATTTGGGCCGCCCTTCCACATCGAGCAGGATGGTTGCGCATTCGAGAAGTCATAACGTATGTTTGTAATACATTATACAGACAATACCTAACCTGGAGGATCACTATACTGTAAACATTATTTCATGCGAGTTTAAATTATATTTCAGTTCTTTAGATTTTAGCTTTGGCACATCTAGTACTAACTAATGAAGACAACGGATAAATATTTCGTATCAGCCTTCATGAAGATAGGAATATTCAATGAAAATCCATTAAAATCCAAACAAATTATTTACATTCTAATTAGCTACGGAGAAATTACGACAAACAAGTCCCATTTATTGTTCGTTTAACTTCCAATGAATTCCCTCAAGTTCCCGCCCTCGCGATGTTTATTTCCACGCAGAAACTTAGCAACGAACAAGCATAACACAAAACATATTTGATTATCGCTCTGACACATGCAATTTTTCCTTGTTAGATAAGACAATACAACGATTCTTCGTCAAGTCGGTTTTCCAACGCCCGTGATTTTTCAGCAAAGTGTGGGGAAACCTGCGCCAAATTTGCTGCAGTAGCGCCTTCGCGTTTGAAAAATGTGTGACGATTTGTGGGCACGGAAGTCTACACTGCCTAGCTGTCGACTTGAAGCTCCGAGGAATAGCACTGTACGTCAAACGCGTTCCTTACAAACGATATTGCGACGTCCTGGGCAATAATTGACAGCCTGATATAAAAAAGAATCTGACCACTGATCTAAATTAACCGCTGCCATAAAGTGAATCAAAAGGAGCACAGGACAAAGCGAGGAGCATGTCGCGGCCAAGTAAACGTACGCACCTTTGAAAATTTGGTCATTTTTTGACTTGGGGAGGAAAATCGAGCCATACTGACCATTTTTACAAAACTCAAGGTGATTTAATTGAATACTAACCGAGTCGCTGAAGCGAAGCAAACCAACTTAACAAAGGACAAAAAATAATCCGTCCCGAGGCCGTTTATTGGTGGCATCCGGTGGGACGATACGGGCCGCTAATTGCTGCAAAGTGGAAAAAACAATAGGGGATTTAGGTTTGATAGATCTAGAACATAGACGCTTGGAGCCTTCTACTACTAAACTTAGCCACTTACCATGCAATAGTAGAGGAAAGCCAGCGAAACGATGAGCCCAAGAAGCCGCGGAGTAAATACCACAAATCAAGGATGCAGAGCATCCCTGCTGTGTTGTACTAATAATAAACAAACGTAAATTTAATGCCAAAATGGGCATTACCGTAGAGCACGATAGCGCCTGTTGACAATACAGAAACATGTATATATAAATATATATAAATACGACAAATATGCCTTCCAACTTGACTCAAAAAGAGCTTGGAGTGCGAACGCAGGCAATAGCTTTGTCTTGCAAACGGACCCTGGGTTGTTAGACCAAGCGCTATTGAGCAGCAGAACAACTGAAACAAAAATTATATTAATTGGAAATGGCTGAGTGGGTTGGGAATGCGTAACCGCCGATAATCAAACGCCGTTTATGCGTGATGTAACAACGCTGAATAACTATTTTGCTCAACGGAAAGACTGACATCATGAACATTTGCATAAATAATGCATTCACGCTAAGTTAGCTAACACTTAATGGTCCATTAATTGTCCATTTCACTTCCAATTAATATCTTAGAGTGCCCGCCAACTTACTGAACCCGAACAAAGATGTCACGAGAGCGCTAGAGGTAGCAGTAGCTTTAAACAAACAACTTGGTTAACACTACGAGCGAAGTACACTGACACGTAACTCGAACAAACCACACGGGTTTAATGAACCGCACACAGCTGACCCTCGGCGGGTACATTCCTCCCGTTTCAAATAATACGCACATAACTTAAACTAGTAATCCTTTGACGAAAGAAACAAACGACGTTGTGTACCCGGCAAGATAAATCTTGACGCATCTTCGAACACTACTATTTCGCGAATAAAATCAGCGTAAAGAGGTGACTCGCATAGCAACTGTAAAAACGGTGCAGATGTCCAAAAAGGAATAATCAAAATGCATCCATTACCGCAGTGAGAAAAATTACGTAAAACGCTAATAATTAAACGAAATGGCGAACACAACAAGCTACTTCGTCCCAAAGCTGTATCTAAAAGCGTTGATACCACAAGTGCCTGGAGACCAAAATTTAGAACAAAACCTTCGACATTTAATATTAACACGCTTAGCAAGCAAATCAACAGTACACGGGCCCAAATTTGCTGTAAATACCAGGCTGGTCCTGCAGAAATCTGCCTATCATCCGAATCAACAACTTTACTCAAATAGTCAGAATGGCTCTTTTGACCGCGTGGAACGAAGAGCCATAGATTGAAGCCAAGGCTTCATGCTACCGCGACGTGAAATTCGGGCAAACGTTTGGTTGTCGGTATATAAAGGGACTTCATTACATTTAAAGATTCGGAAGTAACAATAGGGAATAAAACTGAAAATGTTTCCCGCATGTTGGAACTTTCTCTAAGAAGTGTAAACGGTTATTGGGCGCGAGCTTCCCAAAATCGGTTGCCTACAGAGAGCACCGATCCACAAGCAAACTCGGCAGCATAACGCGTTCCCGTTTTGGCTTAAACCAGTTCTCAGTTTTGGGGTCGAGAATGTGTCAATATTATACAACCAGAACTTTAAATCATTAATTAATTCTGGAGTCTTAGGTTTGCGAAAATCAAGTGCTGGTAATCCAAAAACTGAAATAGCGATCTGCAACGGAAGACCGATAAATTCCTAAACCGGGTCACATACAAACCATATTCCCGGCGATTATCAAAACCTGACAGGAAGCGATACTTGGTTGGTTTAAGCCACCGGAAACGAGGGAATTGAGGAATTGTATTTTAGCTCGTGGAATAGCTACCGTGTATTCAGAAGATCTTAACAAGAAACCTAAAAACTAATTGATGTTTTGGGAGGAAGGATAGATTTTCCATGATTTAGGCAAAATCCTGCAGCGTTCAAATCCTGGCTCACAGTAAGGATATGTTGCTCCGCTTTTCACTGAGACTGGCTAAATATAAGACCGTCGTCGAGGTAAACTAAAATTCTAATTCCCTGTGACCTCAACTTCCTGACTAAAGGACGTAGAACTTTAATAAAAATAAAAGGACCCGACGAAAGGGCGAATGGCAAACTTCTCTAAACATAATACCCGTTTTCCCCACTGAATCCTAAATATTTTTGATGCTGTAGACGAATAGCTATATGATGATATCCAGATTTTAAGTCTAATTTTGATAAGAAGTCTACCTTTTGAGACTCAAGGCGACGGGGATATCATCCAATTTAAACTTTAATTTCTTTAAGTTAATTGCCTACAATCAAGTATCAAGCGGAGCTTAGAAGAATTCTGGGCAACCGATAAGGGATTGACGCAGCGGGGCATTTGTTTCCGTCCTAAGATAACCAGTTTGGTGAGCAAATTGTAATTTTCTCCGAAACAAGGGAACTATGCCGGCGTGCTGACGCATTGTCTGGAATGAAAAATCCCTTTGGCGGGCTAACAAACGGAACTGTATAACCATATTTAATTATTTTTAATATATTGGGGCTACAATCTATGCTTTGCCACAACACGGTACTTTTTGTAATCTTTCGGCAATTACGGTTAAAGTAACGGGCCTGCCGCGGACGTAAGAATCCGACTGACTCTCCTCCGTGAAAGGGCTTCGTGGAGAACGCAGCATCTTTTGTAGAAGGACGCGAACCAACGAATTTACAGTGTGATCTAACTGCTTTCCTTCTGCCGAATCCAACACCGACAGGCAAAACACTTTCGAACGATTTAACTCGGCTACTAACACCGTCTTTTGTCGTTTCTTCAAGACGGCCGACGCTTCTTTAAGTCGAGCCACTATTTCTCTTTTTAGCGATGACCCAGTGGCAATTTTTTAGACTTAGCTAAGCATTTCAACACCTTGATATTGCTGGCGATTGCTCAGCATTTGAAAATTAAAATTGACAGAAGAACCGCGCAGAAACGCCTCTGCCCCGGAATTAGAGGTCTCTGACAAGTCGAAGTCACTCTGAGAGCCACCCCATCGCTAAACGGAGATTGCTGTCTCTGCCGTTTAGGGTGATACAATCTGCTACGATGCTTTTTCCGTTTGTGTTTATTTTTGATAACCTTTACACACCTGCTTCGCACATCGGCACTTGGTGGACGACTGCCAGAACCCGCCGCAGAAGAAACAGAGTGAGGGACCACGCGAGATATTGCACCAGCCATAGCGGATATACGGAACCTACGCCAGCCAGAATGCTATTCAAGCTAACCCTTTTAACGGCATCACAAACATATAACAAACTACACGTAACTGCAGGTAATAAAACGTCGTTTCTTCGTGATGTAACAAAATGAATAATGATTTTGCTCAACGGAAAGACTGATATGAACATTTACATAAATAATGCATACACTTAAGGGTCAATTGGTATTATGACATACTGAGATGCATCTCACATCGAATATAATCTATTCAATAAATTGTGACATACAGCGTGAATATAATCAACAGCGTGAACGACTATATATGAAACAAATGCTCAATATTTGTCTTTGAAATCGAGAATAAACATAAATTCTAAAGTTAATATGCAAAATAGGTAGCGTAAACACATCAAAAAATTGCAGCCTGTAAGTAAAAATATAGCATTCGACCCCTTCAATTATTCCCTGCGTAAAGTTATGACGAACAGAAAAAAAATCCATTTTGTACGATTAATAGGTGTCAAGATTAACTGCTCCAATATGGCAAAAAGAACATTTGGAAATAATATAATTAAGGTAAATTTAAAAATGACGCGTTCCTGTGC